>VWPU01015968.1:0-188008 GCA_013398955.1 Callaeas wilsoni
TCTAGGTCCAGGGCCTCATACCTTTTCTGAAGCGGTACCTGGGTAGGTGAGGGGGGTAGGGAGGAATTTCTATTACCTCCTCGAGTGGGAACCCATTTCCACTCCCCCTCATCTGCCAGGTGNGGTGGCCTCCTATTGCCTGACAGGGAGAAGCATAGGAGTCCTCTGAGCCCCCGTGAGCCTCCCTCAAGGATGGAAGAGTAGAGCTCCACGAGTCTATTTCCCTTTCACTTTCCCTAATACACCTTAGTATTTCTACCTCCTCCCTAAGCTCAGCCACCAGTGAAAGCAGGTCGTTCACCTGTTCACACAGCAAGCATCCTTCTTCTGCAGTGCCCCCTGGTACCACCGATAAGCTCAAACACTCCACACAGGAATGGGTCTGGACAGACACATCCTTTTTGGAGGGCTCTATTTGGCTACAGACACTTGTAGCATTTCCAGGTTTTGCTCGTGTAGAAACCATTACCACCAGAGCACAACAACTAACAACTAAAAACCCCACCAGCAGTAAACCTGCAGCCCTGCCGGCGCGAACTGCCGTGCAAACTGCCATGCCACGCCCCTGTTTGCCCGCTCCTATTCGCCGCGCTCCCTAGGAACGCTTTAAATCGCTCCGCCGCTCTCCCGAGGAAGTGCAGCCCGGGTGACTCAGCAGAACAAGAATCTAGCTCTACTAGCAGCTCATTTTAAGAAAACTCTAATGGTACATGACAAGGAAAATACTGTGTGTTGCTGTCCCTCAGACTACTTTCATACCTGCATATTTCAGAGGAAACTGAGGAATTGATAAAGCTACTGTTTCCAAAGTACAAAGTTTCTGTCAACAGCAGGCACAGTGCATTTCAAGAAGTTTGGCCCGAGGTCCCACAAGACACAGGGATACTTCTAAAATGTTTAGTCTCATGTGCTGCCTCCCTCATCACAGCAGCGCCTGCTGCTGCTGGTAATTTATTGACATTCTGAAAGCACAGGAAGAAAAGCTGGCCGAAGTGTCCTTGTCCTCCTTGAAAGAGCCGAGTGAAAATGCAGCAGTGGCAGCTCTGAAGTGCCTTACCTTGTGTGAAAATGACCAGCACTTTGAAGGCTCTTTGCTGAATGCAGCCCCACATGCTAAATTTACATCACATCCAAGCAGCATATTTTAAGTAGGAGAAACATCATCTAAAAACATACAACATCAAGAATGCATAATTTTGTATCTAATTTTACAGTGCACAACTGATACAACAATAATTAAAAAACCCTCTCCCGGCAGAGTATATGTATTTCTACATCATTTATGTCTGCCTCTACACAAAGGAATCTGATATTTATCTTAGTAGATGCAAAGTACATTTTTTGCTGCTTTGACCTCCATGGATCTGGTTTAAAAAGGAGATTTTATTTCTTTTTTTACAAACATCCAAAGAGGCCATCCTGTTTTGTGTATCCAAACTCCCATGAAAAACCTCAAATAACTCCCTGAGTAATCACAAGACAAAGTTTTTGAGGAAAAAAAAAGGAATTCCTGATCTGTCATTAACAAAACCCTGAATCAAAGTCAACATTTTGTTTACCTAAAGACTGTTTTCAAGTCCCTAGCAGGCAGCACGATTTTAATGCCTGCATGTCACTGAGGGAGAATCACACAGTAAGTTAAATATATTAGCAAAGTTCATTCCAAAAGTCTCTGGGAAATTTTGGGAAGAGATCTGAGCTATTTAAATCCTAGTACTCTGGCTTAGCCAGAGGAACATTCTTCACCTGCAAACGTGCCAATGTGCCCTTGGCTTGGGCAGGGGATCCGTGCTGGGCAGAACTGGCCTGGGTGATGCTGGAGCCCAAGGGCTGCGTCCTCAGCCACCTCCCAGTTCTCTCGTGTGTGAGCTGGGAAGCAAATGGCAAACTCAGAAAGGGATGGCTGTTAGACTTTGTAAATAGGAGCCGTCTTTGGGCTTGCCATCTTCTCATCACATAGGCTTGTTGCTGTATTTTAGGAGTTTTAGTCAAGCTGTATATGACAGAAATAGTAATTAAGTTGAAGTGTAAAAATAGTTTGTACTCTTGGGGAATAAAGAAAAAATGAGGATTTACAGGAACCCCTATACTGAAGATTGACTTTTGACTGTACAGGGTCATGCTTTTTCATTTTTGTGGTTTTCTGCCTACAAAAGTGCTAAAAAGCCAGAGAGGCCAAGAGAAAGTGCGTGGCACTGTTAGGTCTTCTGAGAAAGACTCAAGGATTTCATTTTCAGGTGGACTGAGCTGTAGGCAGCATAAATCTGTCATTGCATTCAGCTGTGCATTAACAATTTAGGTGGGATTAGTAAATGGTGCATAGATGTTAAGTAGTATATATGTAGAGTATAATATAACTCTTAAGCCTTGGTGATTCATGAACTGTAGTAATTTTGCCTACTTGTACTTTGTAGCTAAAGAATATTTTAGAAGACATTTAAAAATAGAAATTAATATAATCTGCATAAAGAAAAAAGAAAACTGTTTTTGCAGACCAGGTTGCTCAAATTTTTACTCAAAATTTTGTATTCTAATTAAACCTTAATGAATGAAATTAAGGAAGGGCAACTGAGTTGGGGCTTCTAAAGCAGCAGGGATATTCTGAGTTAGCCTGTTCTACTGATTTTTGCTTGATTCACAGAGTTTAGTGTATTTGTCTGTCCTTTGTCCTGCTTTAAAGCACTGAGATATCTGTCTTGTGGGCAGCTGTCAGTAAGTTTAAAAACAGAAATTGTAGCTATATGAAAAGATCTTAAAAGGGGTGGGTGTCACTATTTGTTGGCAACAGCAATGAATATTTTGATATTTTTACTCGTACATTGCCTGCAGTTGGTATGAGTAGAGTGTACAGGAAATGGTTTAATGAGCCAGAAATACTGGTACACGAGAGCATGAGCTTAAGGATCAGAAAAGGAAAAACAAGAAACAACTAAACTTCACAATATGCTGGTAGAAAATGTATGCCAAAAAAAGGGGAAAGCATTCCAGAAAGAAACCCTTCAGGCTGACTTCTTGGCTGGTGCAAACTGATCTTTGTTCTGCTGTAATTTAGTGTAGTGACCTTAATTTATGCCAGCTCAGGTTCCGTGCCTTCACCTTTAGGATATGTGCAATAATTACTTTCCATGAAAAATACGTTTCCTCACCTTTGTTGGTGGTTGTGGTGAATAACTGTTCTGCATTGCTGTGCCACACATGGAAGGAGCTGTGTTTCAGTTGTGGGAATATAGCTTTGCTTTCTGCATTTGGCACTAGAAAGGCTTTGGGTCCCACCCTTCCAGTGTGGTGGTTCATGGTCCTATTTTCAGGAAAGGCTTTTTTGTTTGTTTGTTTTTGTTTTTTTGTTTTTTTAATTAGAGGATTTGTTGAGGAAAGCAGTATTTGCATGTACTTGGAGATCTTAGAAGGGTGGGTGAAGAAGCACAGATGGCTGCTTGTCCAGAAACAGTGTTTATTCTAGAAGATTTATTACCGTGATTCTAATAGAAGATAAAGTAGTCCATGAACCTTCCCCTGGGCATGCCTTTGGTCCCATTTATAGCCCACTTGAAAACTCTTGACTTTGACGTTTCTTTGATCCAGTTACAAGCATCTTCTTACAGAGATGGTGGATACAAAGCAAGAACTCCTCTGGGACCTCTGATGTGCCTGGCTTCCCCTGCAAAGACAACCAGTCTTTCCTACTATACAGACATAAGAGAACTGACTGGCAGTTGCAACAAGAGCTATTCTTAGTGATTCTCTTCTGTTCCCTTTGAAAACACGGTTATTTAGCCATGCTGTTTTCATACAATGTTATCTCTAGGTTTCCCTTGAAGTCTCTGTCATATAGAAAAATATTCTACTGTTCCAGTCAAGTACTTAATGTGTTTTTTACTGTTCTTGAATAGTGTTTTTAGTAGAAGGCTAGGCAAAAAAATGCATCTGTGCTCAAAGCTTGCCTATTTTCTCCAGGCATAGAAATTGTTCGAATTAACCCCCTGCATTTGGTAGAAGTCTTTCTCTGCTTTATATGTGCCCACACACAGAGTAATCTTCTGCTGTAACTGCAGTAATGTGAAGATTCAGGCAGAACAAAGTCATGAAGTATTTAACTACTTAACTCGTATATGCTTTTGAAACCTACTTCACATGCAAACAAGGCTGGTCTGCCAAAGGTGTGCATTGTAGGTGACTTAAGGAAGGATGCTACTTCCACCCATAAAACCTGCCCTGCCTCAGTGCCTTTGTGTGCACACATGCTTGTATAGAAGCAGCTCTTCCAACTCTTTAGTTGCAAGAGCTCACGATCTGAAGGCATGATTTAAAATGCAAAGTCATGCAGTGACTGTAATAGCAGCATGTAGAAATACAGAAGGAAAAGTGGAAATATGGTATGGAAGCAAAGGTTGAGAATAAGAAGCTGCTGTGATCAACTTTTAATAAGTTATGGAAGCATGTATGTTGAGTGTTTCAACTGTGTTGAATCTGAGCCCAAAATGTTAGTGATGAAAAATGTGAAGCTGTTGTGGAAAGGAAGTAATTCTAATCTAATATTGAATTTATCTTGAAGTGTTGTGCTGTTGCTGAGGAAAATGGCAGCTCAATAAAAGCTTTACTTTTTTTTCAAAATAGAACTGTTGCTCCATTAGCTTCACAATTTAATTTTCTTCAACAGGCACTTTTGATACTGTTACTTAAAAGCACAGCTTGTTACCTGTTTTAAAGAGGTCTCTTGATGTTTATATCATTCATCTGGATTAGAATTTTGCAGTGCCTTCACTAGCCTTCTAAAGTTAATTAATAGGAAGGCAAAAATAACTTTGCGATTGATTACAATGCTACTTTTTTTTTTTTATCTAAACAGATGTGTCCTGAAAGCAGCAGAAATATTAGAGAGGTACAGTGTGCATCATACAATAACAAGCCATTTATGGGTCGATTTTATGAATGGGAACCTTTTGCAGAAGGTAAGAGAAAACAACTTGGTTTTGCATTGTTATACAGATTGTGTTTTGGAAAGGCAGATGTGATTTTTACTCAGTGGGAGCCATGAGGCAGCTTTGATCTACAGCTGGTGTTACCTATTTTTACAGCTGAATGTGGGTCAGTGCAGATGAAGGTAGGTTCATATCTGACACCCAGTTAGATCTAATAATGTTTGTTTCTAATATAGCCATGTCACAGTCCTTGTCTTACCTGTTGTGGCCATAGTGAAGACTGGCAGAGCTGCACCTCTTTATCTCCAATTATGAACAGTGTATGCTATGTTTCTAGTTAAAGCCATGTTTGGCTTTGTGAAGTTGCTCAAAAGGAATTTTCAGAGCTGTACAACTTTGGCACTTTGTACCATGCATTTAGGCAGAACAAGGAGCCAGGTGCCCCAGCAAGCACGTGGCTGAAGGCACATTCTGCAGACAACATGACTTCTGCAAGGTGGCCCTGAAGACTTAACAATGCTTTGATGCATCCTTTCTCATACCCTAGCTGACAAGAGCCAGCCAGTGCTGAGCCAGCTCAGCCCACCTCCCTCTCCTTGCTTCCTACACAGCAGCTTTGACTCACTCTGTCTTTTGCCAGGAAAGATGAATCAGGGAATCTAGAACATGCTATGATAATTTCTTTTTCCCTCCCCTGCATAGCACAGCTTGCTCCTAATGTTTATACTGGATCAATAAGGGCAGTTAAACTGTAAGTTACAGCACTGTCTTGATGGTGAGTTAAGTGTGATTACTATTATTTTTAAAAAATACGAATATTTTTATTTCTCCCTTGTTCAGATTGGTGCAGCTGCATTTCTAACCCATTTTATCTGCTGCTGCTCCAAGATAAACTTCTGTCTTTATTAAAAAAGTCATATTAGAGGGGCTATAAACCCTATGAATTTAGAGTACTTAATGAAAAAAACCTAGTTTGTATGGGAGAACCAATAGCACATGATAACTTTAAGGGCAGGATTTGAAAAGAAGGATCCAGTTGTGGCAGAGGGAAAACATCACAGTGACATAACCATAAAAGCTGTAAGGAAGTTTAGCTCTACAGAAATAGTAAATGTTTTAACCATACTGATAAATGAACTCTTTAATTTGAAATCTTAAGTTCAGTTAACTTTCATTTTTCATTGTGATGAAAAATTCATAACCTTTTGATGGCTGGATAAAAGAATCTATTGAAAGGAGAAAACCTATTGGTTGATCGGAAAGGTTAACTCTGTGGGGATCTGGCCACAGGAGTCTCTCTTACTGAAGAATGGCTGCATTTGTTGAAAGGAGGGAGACAGCTGCAGACTTTTTTGTCAGAAATTCTCTATAAGGTTAAAGATGGAATAAAGTCGTCTCCAGGAGAACCTATGCCTGAAACTTTATCTTCAGGAGGATACCTGGATAGTCTTGTGCATCCAAAATACATTATCAAGTGCAGTATTTTCCAATCAACAACTACAAAAAATCCTAGTCAGCTGCAGATCCTCTTGCTTTGACTTCTGTTTGAAAATGTCAGCCGGGTATGTGTAATAAACAGCCTTTTAAGCAGCAGTCCCAGCCCTGGGTTTCTGTTCCAGCTGGTAGAGTTACACCTGTGCAGGCACAGGCACTGTGAGCTCTGCTCTCTACAGGGTCGTGCGGGGTCGTTGGGCTTTCCCAGCCCAGTTGTTCTTCAGAATGGTGACCAGTCAGGGCTGCCCCGCAAGTGTGTAAAACTTGAAAGAGCTAAAATATATTCTTTGGGGTTTTGGCTTTTTTCTTCCTTCTAAGTGAAGGAAATTACGAGGAGAAAAATACTGCACAGTTTGAGCGATTTCATTTTCTTAGAGAAAGAAAGATTTTTTTGTGAATCAGAGCTTGGTCCACTGAAAGTCAGACATGATTTACCCCTAACAGATATTGAGGCTCTTCCCCCTTCCCTCAAAGTAAAGAAAATGCTAAATTTAAATGGAAATAATTATGTTAATTTTTTGTTTTGTTATTTTACAGCAAATTTTTAATGGGAAGTTTTCTCAAATGTGTGCTTGACCAAGCATTCCCTCCAAATGATGTTTTGGTTTGCTTTTTGTTGTAAATTGGCTCTAGTTTCAGAGCTCTCCTTTCAGATGACTACACTTGTTTGCTGGGCAGGACATTTATTTCCCAGGAATCCTGGCTGTTCCCAATGTGTGTGTGATTTTACATGTGCAGCTGTGGCTTGTGTTAGGGCTCACTGGATGTTGGCTCTAGAGGCAATAGTAGGAGTGGAGACGTGGCTCAGGGATCATCACAGTGATGTCTGCACACATGATTTAGTTCCACTTGGTAGAGTCAAGATGTCTTTGGCTTAAAATGCTCAATGAAGCCAGCCGAGTTCCTAGGAAGAGAGCCACAGTCAGGTCTCGGGAACTGTTTAAATAGCTTGTTGCTGGCAGCCAGGGGCTGCAGACCAGAGGGCTGTGTGGAGCACATGGAGGGGCCCCGTTCCCGCTGGATGCTCCGGGGGCTGACGTGAGGGCAGTGCCTTCACCTGCTTCGGGCCTGCAGCTCGGCTAGCAAGGGCAGCTCTGGCTGCCAGCACGGGCAGCTCTGGCAACTAGCAGCATCTCTGCAAGGCATGGCAGCCTTTCTTCAGTTCCTTCTGACTGCCAGGCCTGGCTTGCTCTAGTGACCTCTCTGTTCCTTCTGTTTGACTGCTGAGAGACAGGAGTTGTACAGAGCCTGTAACACCACACTGCTTCTGGGAGCAGAGTTGGAGTCAGCCTGAGTTTCAACTGGGATGAAAATTCCTGTAGCTGAAAGCAGGGTGTGTCAAATCGCACTGATGTTACAGCTGCATTTTCCTTGGGGGGAAAAATGTGTCCCCAGTGTTGCCCAGTATCACTGTTGCCAAAGCTAACTACCGATGAGCACCACAAAGAGTGATTCAAAATCAGCTGGGGCAAAAGAGGCTGACAGGGCCAGGAGTCAGCAGGTGTCAGGTATCAGCACCCTGCCTTGTGACATGCCAGGAGGCAGTTTCAGCTAGCTTCTCTTTACTTGAAATGTGTCAGAATCCAAGCATTGAATGAATGGAAGGATATTTGGTCAGCATGGCTTTTCTTGCTGAACTTCAATGGTACTATTTCCTCTAAAGTGACACTTGTGTCACTGCTCCATCCTGAAGCCTGTGTTGTGTTCAGAGGAGAGCTCACTGTACAGGTAAATCTGTACATGCAGTAAAATAATTTATCAGTTCACTTTTGTCTTAAAATACCTTCTAGTAACCTGATACCTAGCTAGAGATGTCTGCCTGCTGCAGCTGGGATAAATATAGGCTCTGAAGAAAATGGAGTTTATAGCTTCCACAAATGTCTAGTAAATACTGGAGCTTCAAGACTTTGTGTCAGACAAGAGGCATTTAAGATTTGGTCTGAATCAGTTTGGGTATTAAGATGGAGACCAAAGAGTAATGCAAAGCTGTTACATTTATTGATTTGTGATTTTTCCTTGCTGGATTATTAACAACAGTTTTCACTCATTTTGAGTGACAAAATAGCTTCTTCTAACACATCAAAATGTGGTGGCCCAACTTAAGATGTTAAGTTGCTAAGAAACTTCTCCAGTCTGCTGGTGATTGATGGCACTGAAGACACTGCATAAGGTCTGATTAATATGATTTAAGTAATTATAAAATGGAAGAAAAGCCTAATTGATTTCTTAAAAATCTTGGTCAGATGCTAATAGGTGCAAGTAGCATCAAGCACCTGGAGTACCCAGGAGTCAGAGAGGGCTGGTTTCAGAGAGGAGGTACAGGGAGTGCAGTTGCCAGGACAGTGCAGAAGCTGCTTATGGATCCTGGACAGTCAGCTATTGGCACAGAGCAGTTGTGCTCATGTTTCAGGTTTGGGACTTTGTATTTTGATTGCCTGGGCTTTGTGCAGACAAGGGTATAAGGGCTCGAGAGGAGACCATTTATTCACTTTTAAAGTCTCATCAATAAGATGTTTTGTGGAGTATTTTCCATTCAGTGATGGAACAGCAGAAAGCTGTTCCAAGGCCAAGCCTGAATATATTATTCTTGTTTTCAGTGGTTTAGAGTGGGGTTTTTTCCTTCTCTTAGAATTGTGAGATACGTGTATAAACAAATTATAGATCGATATTGTTTATATGCACATTATTAGAACACGGATTCCTTCAGTGTCCGTTGTTGGAGTTCATTACGCCTTAGTATTAAACCATTCTAGAAACACTGTGAAGGTTGATATATACGGAGAAATTCGTGTAACATTCGTGTCATCTGTTTAGGTTAACTGGAGGTGGAACTTCAGTTTAGAGTACTTAGAGAAATTGATTGTTGTGTATGGTTGTGGAGAGTTGCCGGGATGAACCACACGTACTCATAGAGTTCTTGATGGAACTCCATTTATTGATTATTATAGGCCTGGTTATATAGATTAGTCAGCTTGTTCACGAGCCACTTAGCAGCTTATGATTGGATAATAACTATTATCATGTATATAATAGTTAATATGGATTGGCTATAGCTAAACAATCATGCTTTTTCTCTGTTCTTTTCTTGTGGATACATGCTCCTGTTTTCTCATCCTGTTTTCCCATCTTGTTACTTTCCTACCAGTGATTTTCTTTCTTCTTTCTTGCTTATTAAGGATAGTCAAGGTTGCTGAGGCCTAGGTTGTACACATTCCAATGAGCAGCTCCCGTGAGAAACTGCTCTCAGTATCCATTTTCTCTGAGAAACTGCTCAACAACTACTGAAACCTGGGTTGTGCACGTAGCTTAGCTCTGTATGTCCTTGCTCAGAGAGCCATTCTTCTACATATGGTTAGGAAGGTGGGCCCTGGTGTATGTTTCCTGAATGCCTGTGGTTTCTTGGCAGTGCAGTCCTTGAGAACCAAAGGTAATGGAGTCCCAGTTTATTAATACTTGGTCTTCCCTGATTTGTGACTGCCAGTTCCTTGGGGCTCAGGAGAGGCTCTGCTGAACTAGATTCTCTCAGCTTTCTGTGCAATACTTTGACAACCGAATATTTTCACCCAGAGGACAAGAGGTCATCTTACTGTTTTATTTATACTTTCTCAAGTAGCTTACTTCTAGTTAGTGAACATACAGATATATCCTGCAACTATGTATGTATATATACATATGTATTGGGAATCTATGCACAGTATCTCTAGAAATAATCCAACTGTACTGCAGTTCACCCAGCTGCAAGGTATTATATTCAATGAAGCAGCTGCTTGAAGTCTTCATTTCTCATTACAGCAGCCCATACTTCTCTGCTTTGCTTTTGCCCCCACCTGTTAGAAATCTTCTTGATTGCTTCTATTCCATTTTGTAGCTAGTTGTTCTTTACAGTGCATGTCTTTTAAATGCATGCACTTTATTTTCTAAGACAATTTTTTTGCTTCTCCTGTTTTATGTGAAATGCTGTAGGCAGACAGATTCATCAGTGAGATGTCCTACAGGTTTGGGAGACTTGAAATGTAATGAGTAGATGGTGTTTATATTTATTGATTAGCTACAACTCAAATAGTGCCTGCTTCCATAACAATAGATACAAGACATCCTGAAGCATATACCTGTAATTACTGACAAGAGCTTAGGCACTATGGGCATACAATTCCTCTTGTATTCTGATGGAATATGATCTCTGATTTCCTTCAGACTCAGTGGAAATCCTTTGTGAGGCAGTGAAGTATTAATTTTTCACACATTACTGAAAATTCTGTTTCTTTTTTAACTGAAATGTTTTTGAAATGTTGCTCACATATGAGACTAGAATTTATTCAAATGTAGAACAAGGAGTTCACTTATACCATGTGCCTGTTTTCCCCTTTATTTATTGCTGGATTGTAAATGGATCATAAGAGAAAGCAGATGGAAGTTTGCAGTTTTAAAAGTATGGCTGTGGTAAAGTATCTGAGGCATTTCTTTGACTTCATCTCTAAATCTGCTTCCTGAACATCTGTTGTGTTGAGCTTGACCTGGAAGTTGTAAATATCCTGTGTATTACTGAAATATGTAACTACTCCATAGAAAGCTTTAGTAAAAAAAGAGCTTAGATATTTATGTATATGGAAACCTACAGCTTCCACATGGCAACTTACCTTTTATAGTTATTCTTTCTGTATAATTTTATTAATATACATATTTTTATTGGCATTTGTAAGAAGCTTAGTGATACTAGAGCCTGGCCTTTACCTTTGATTCTGTGGTTTGTTACAATAATTAATAATGCATATGTATGTTTAAGTGTACTATTTTAGGCAGGGCCCACCATACTCTGATGACTGAAATGAGCCATTTCCCTGTAATGGATCACATACACTACATGTAATGTTTCTAATTCATTGTGCATGCTTTAATTTCCTCACTTTTCTACTTGCTGTTTGGAGGCGAAAGTGGGTTAAAGGTGGTGAGAGCAAGATGTGAGTGTTTATAGATGGACACCTGGGTAAGCCTCAAGAATTGAAAGTGGTTGTTAGTGCCTTTAGGAAAATGGGAAATTACATCAATCAAATGTTGTCATTCAGCTGTAAATTCAAGACACTCTAAAGTGCAATGGGAGATAAACCATCTAAACAGAATGAATTTGTAAAATGAAAGTGAGAGAAAGTAGATGAGCAGACAGGCCATATCTGTGCTATTCTTACAGGGCCTAAATGTAGCCTAGGTTTGCTGTAAGAGAGCCCCTGGCCTATGTGTCCAGGTGACCAATATTTGCTGGTGTACTTTAGGGTATCTGACCTGTCCAGTCGCATTAATTGTGAATAGGAGAAATGTCTCAGGAAGAATTATGCCTTTTTAGTTATTTTAGAACTTTTTAGTTCTTTCAGTTGGAGCAAAAAGTTAAGGACGGATGTTGTGGCTTTCGGGCTCAGATGTAGAAAGAAAATTGTATCCAGATTGTGTGGTACTGAAGATTCTTAGGCTAGAACAGAATGTAGAAGGAAAATTTGTTATTTGTAAAGCATGTGTGGCAGTGAGTGGCACAGATACTTTGATAAAATTTGTCTGTTTTACCTGTTAGTGTCCCTTGAAACAAGACGCAGACATCCAATATGCAGAAATGAATTAAAAACAAACACCTCCAGCCCGTTAAATGAAATCGATGGAATGCTTTGATCCACGAAACACAAGCTATTAGTATTAAGTACTTAGTAGCTTTATTGCAAGTTTCTCAATGTCTGACTTGGCTGTCAGGCAAAGTCTGTAATAAGCAGGGCTACATGAGTCAACAGTGTCTGACCTCACGTAATCAGTCTGTACCAGTCCTTATCTGTCTGTGCTTCTTACATAGCTTTGTTGTGTCTGGTGGCTGTGCAGAGCAGCCTAAAACTTGCTGCAAGTGGACAGCTGAGGATTTGGATCCCTTTGATTTGGGGAGCAGTCTGAGTTGTGTAAAGATGGGCAAGAGAATACCTTGGAAACAGAGGCCTACTAGGGATCAGAGGGTGTGGTTATGGATCTGATTATCCAGGAGTGAAAATTAGCATAGAGCAAGGTTGCTTTAAATTAACATACCCTAAGAGTTTAACCTGCCCTGGCAGTTCCAGGGGGTTGGTCTCCATCTTTTCTGTGTCCTTCGTTTTGGATCAAGCACAGCTTTCTCAGCAGCAAAACCTCTGCCATGTATGAATAAGAAATAAAGATAATGCTGATTCTTCTTTTCTGCCAGTTCTACCAAAGGTTATATGGTAAACTATAGTCCTACCCAGTGGGAGGATTAAAAAAATCTTTTGGAATCTCCATTTCATTTTGTAGCACCCAATCTTTTGTATGTTGGGTTTGTGTTCTTTGTGCCACTCTGTAGAGCTGTTGTTGGATGGTTACTGTGTCCAAGTAACTGTTCCTGTATAACGAGTACTGTGCTTTGCGGTGCTTTAGTCTTGTTTGCTGGTATCGTCTATTGACTGCTATTGTCCATGGGAAAAGTCTTCCATTAAGCTTCAGAGTCAAAATTTCACTCAAAAAATTTGTCTTTGCTGTTGGATCAAAATTTTTACTTCCTTTGAATTCTTTATAGCAAAACACCAATGAGGAGAGGGCATCCTGTCCTTATTCCTACACCTCTTTGGGCATACAAAAAATGAGTCTTAGTCTGAATTCTCCCAAATCTATTCTGTTTGGTTATAGATTCCTTTTGTAGCAGAGCCATACAGGATCAGATGCTCTGAGCAGATGTACTTTAGAACTTCACAAGGAAACTATTTTGTATGAGTTTCATGTTTGTGGTCCTAGGCGTCCTTGTCACGTAGATCTGCACAACCGTTTCTTGTAACATGATGACAAGAATGGGGGGAAATTTGGGTTTCACAGTGTTTTGCAGGCATGCATGAACCCCAGTGATCCTGCCCTATCTCCCAAATTTATGAAATAGCCTGGAGAATAAAATGGAGCAGCAAGGTCAAAATGTGTAATCATTTTAACATGTTATGCATTAACTTTGGGGAATATTGAATAAGCAGGGCAGCAGTTAAGCAAAGGATTATCAAGACATGTTCCATTTTTGTTGTTAAATGCATGAAATATTTATTCAACACATTTCTTGTATAATTCAACACATTTCTCGTACAACTTGCAGTTTTAAAAATCAAGCGAGTGTGCTATCTTTGCCTCAGTTAATGTGTGGAAATAGTTTTTGTTGATTCAGTTATGCATTTCAAAAGGTTTTAAATAGTTTCATAGTATTTTCCATGTATTTGATTTCAGAAAAGCTTTCATATTTATCTATTCCAGCCAAGAGCAATTGTCCTAATATGGTGCTGTGTGTGTAGCAGACTGCAGAGCTCCCAGTCAGGTTGCTGCTGAAGTTAAAGAAAAGCAATGTAAATATAACTTTTTATAGGTCCTAATGGTATAAGAATTGTTCAGGTTAGCATGAGTTTTTCCCATTCACTTCAGTGGCTTTTGGATGAGGTAATTTAGAAGAAAATACCACATGTAACTAAAGTGAGCAGAACTGAGGTCTGATCCTGAAAAACTTTGTTGCGGGCTGATAATACCCAGATTTCTTTGTTTTCAGAGAATTGGTATGTACATAATTCCATGGAGGCTCAGGAACTCACTAGAAATTTTCACAGTTTCTTTGAAAAATGATGAATTCAAAGAGTGCACCTGCAGCCTCTACTCTGCTCCAGGGTTCAGGGAGCTGTTGCTGAGTCTGGGCATGGTTCTCTTGGGTGGGTGTATGAGCAGGGACTCAGAAAACAGCAGCATAAACATGGGATTCAGATTCTTCTTTCATTCTGTGATCAAATTACAGGTACACAGAGAAGGGCTTTAGGACCATCTCAGAGACCAAAGTACTTTCCTTCTTTAGCCCTCCCCAAAATATCTCTGTCTTTTGTTTTACTGTATGTGTTCCTGAGTAATTAAAATGGTGACTAGAAATGAAAAATTTATTCTACTGAACTTTTAAAGTATTGACGTGTATTTCTAGTTCTAAAAACCTCCAAATACTGAAGTAATGGAGAAATGAACTACAAGAGGGGACCTAGTAAATAGAGACTCTTTCCCATCTACTTTGAAAGAGTGATTTCTTCTGAGTATGTTACATTATATTGAAAGAATTACACATTAAGTTACTTTTCACTTATAGTTTGTTCATTTTGAGCCTGTTCCAGTCTCAGCTAATACAAAAGAAAGCAATAACTTCAGAGAGAGTAAAATGTGAATCTAAACATTTATGTTCACAGTTTCCATTTGTGTACTCAAAAATTCGTTATGCAGACTCTCAGTAGTAGAACTTGTACTTTTGGGAATATTTACATGTAAAATTCTATTTTCTTAATGTAGTTTCTATGGCATAATATGAGTTTTAGAAATTAACACCTACATATACTGAAAGGGTAGATATATAAGTTCTGATTCCACTAAAATTTGTGGATTTTACCTAATCAGCATTCTAAATACTTTAACTTCTTGGTTTTGAAACTAAGTTTTGGGTCAGTCTAAAGTGGGGCCAAAACCTTTGGTCATAATTACCAACAGCAGTGTGGTGCAAGGTCACAAGTCAGAAGTTGTGCCTGGCTGAAAATTTTAGGAAGCCTGCTGAAGTCTGGAAGACATTGGGTTTCAGATCTGGCAAGGCTGCTGCTGCTGAGTTTTGCTCGTTGGTAGCTTATTGGTATTTGAGATTTAAACATTGTGCAGGGCACTTAAAGCATGAGCAATTTTTGCCCAAAGCAAGAGATCCAGGCTGCCTCAGGTGAGGCCATACCTGCAGCTCTAGCCATTTCCAGGGATGCTGGGATTGCTGCTGGAGGGGCTGTCCCAGCACCTACTGGTGGAGTTTCAGGCCCTCTGCTTCCTAACATAAACTTACCCTGGAAATGTGCTAACTGCTAGTGTCTCTGCTTTGGCCTGGGACAAATACAAGGTAAAAGTCTTCTGCTTAAGCCTCTCTTATTCAGATAAAACCACTGTCTGTGGGCTGTGAGGGAGAAGACTCGATGTTCTGTGGTGTAGCAAAGCCGAGCTTAGTCCTTGTGACTGCAGCTCAGGGCTAAGACTTGCTGAGCTCAGTCTTAGTCTGAAGTCACTGTGCAGGATTTTAAGAGTGAGGGGAAGGATGAGAGGTTGTAAAGATAAACTGCTACAGAGGGTTCAAAAGGATTAAGTATTACAGTGTATTTTTTAATGTGGCATTCCTTTAAGAGCCCTCAGATAGGCAGTTTCCAACTTCATCTCCCAGGCTTTCAAAGGACCAGAGTTCACAGCTGTCGCTGATGTTACTCTTTGCTAGAAAAATGAGGCTACTTATTAATATGAATGTAGGTGCCTGTGCTGCACATTTTTATTTAAATATTGGCATTTTTGTGTCTCTGGAGTGTTCTGTTAGTGTTTTGATGGAGTTATTTGGTAGTGCTGAGTGTTATGAAGGGAATTAAAAAGATTTGGGCAATTTAGACAGTATAAGTAGTTGGACTGGCATTTATATATGCTCGATATTCCTTCTGGTTATGATGAATTACTATTTCCAAAGCAAGGAAACTCTTACCCACTGTGAAGAAAAAACTTATAATATGGATGAACATCAGAAGAAAGAGAGTCCCAGTGGTAGTATATAAAATGAAAAGCAGAACTGGCTTCTATTGTGCTCTGTTTCCATTAGACATCTTGAAAGTTTTATAAGTGTGGTGCATAATAAATATCTAAGCCACAGTTTGAGGTCTTTTAAAAAGGACAGACAATTATTGTTAATATTTTTCTGGATCAGTCCTTGCTCTTACACCCAGATTGATAAAAATCTCTAGCATTTGTCCACTGAGTCAACTTGTGAATTTGTTAATTTGCTTTCCATATTGCACTGTATAACTCTCAATTTAAATCCAAACACCACAAACTTAAAACTGAATTTGAAAGAGACAGAGAAACTGTGCATTAAATTTGCTCATATATCTACAAAGGGAGGAGATCAGCTTCTGAATAATTTTGGTCAGAGGCCTAAAAACACTGAGGTGCAACCCATTCTGGTTCTGTTGCAATAGTACTGTGATTCCTCTGGAGAGAGATCACAGAGAACTAACTGTTTGGACCCATTTCACTACTGAGGTGAATATCAAGTATAAAAACAGAAACAGACCTCAAAAAGTTGAGCTTGATCTTTTTTCAGATGTAATAATATGAGTCTGGTGACATCATCAGATCTGAAAAGTAATGTAGGCTTTTACTATATTTTCTTTTCATTGCACCAGTATAAATGTAACTCAGTGTATGTAAAATGCATTATAGCAAATCCACAAGCAATTTCCTTCATTGTAACAAATACTGCATCTCATTAGAGCAAAACAAGCCCCCAGTTATGGTGTAGAACATCTGCTTATTAATTTCAAGTTCTTACAGCTATGCTGCCAAAACATCTAAAAAGTCAACATCTAGTCCTTTACTTTGATCAACTGAAGTAGTAAAATTATAAATAATGCACCAAATGCAGATCTGGTGAAAGGCAGAGCAGTGCTGCTGGCCCTGAGCTCGGAGAGCTGGAACTGATGGGGATGTGGCATAAGGCACTGGGACTGGGATCCTCAGGGAAGATAGGGTGGGATGCAGAACTGGATTTCAGGCTTGCACAGGTTTCCTATCTAGCAGTGAGAAAGTTAGTTAATCTTTCTGTGTCCAGAAATCCTGACTGTAAAAATCAGTTTCAGATGCCCTCTATATCTCACAGGTTTTCTGTAATGCATATGACGTGCTTTAACATTACTAGCAGGAGCCAAAGCATCCTTAAACAAACAACAGGTCATTGTTTATGTAAAAATTGGCATGAATTGTAATGTAACTTACTGTTTGTCTGCTCTGTGCATCTTAGAGAGAGGGTCACATTGTGTTGTTGCAGTGTTTAACATTTTGACAACTTGTGTTCATTTCAGCTTTGAACAAAAACTGAAAATGGGAACATTTTCCAGGAAAACAAAACATTTTTAAGTATCAAATTATTTGGCATCAGTATTGTCAGAACTTAAATATATATATATATAAAATTGTAATATTATTAGGATGTCAAATTATTTTTTAAAATTTTCTGTGTAATAAGATGTTTCAGCATTGAAGTGAAACAAGAAAGTGAAAATTATTTCGACCTCCCTCTTCATTTTCAGCAAAACAAACATATTGTGAGGAAAGATTTTAGTTCTCACAAAATGAAAAGTTTTGGAAAAAAGGGAAAAATGTCAGTTCAATGACTCCACTGTATTTGTAACCAGATTGAAAAATATGCTGAAAATACAATATATAAAATACAATATATAAAAGAGATTTTTGCACATGACCATGTCATTTGAATAGAAGAAAAGCCTGATTCTGAACAGAAACTGTCATGGGAAAGCAGAAATACCAACCAGTTTCCTATTCCTTGGGTTTTATAAAGCATGGTGATACATCTGCACACATACTGGCAAATTCAGTTGTGGTGTAGATGATGGAATTTGATTCAGGAAAGTGGCTGTCTTTACTGGGCCTGCTACAGCCAGGATTGACTGTGGCAGTTAAAGCAGGTCAGAAGAGAAGTATCCTTTTTAAACCCGACTTCCTCTGTAGACCAAGCCCAGACATTTGAGAGAATGATCTGCTCTCTGAGCTATTGCTACAGGGCTGCTGTTTCTCGCCACAGCAGCAGTTGTTGCCATGCAGTTCCAAGAGCATGAGAGAGAACATGATTCCCAGTGTTTGTCCATTAATCAAACCTGAATTTCAGCAGCCAAACACATAGACTAAAAACCTATTAATTTTATCTCAATGAACATATAGAACATTAGTAGGGAAAAGAGTTAAAAAAATGTGCTGATTAGCCTAATTTGTCTATCCTTCGTTTCATTATGTATTTAGAACTTGGTTTTCTGAGTCTAAATGGTCTTAATTCTCCTTGAGAGGGTTTTCCATTATTTAACAATCTTGCTGTCAAACGTTTGCTTTTTCTTTTAATTAGTTAGGTTCTGGGCTTGGTTTTGAGGGTTTTATTTTGATCTTAATCCAAAGCCCATATCAACTTTACTGAACATTCTTAATCCTTTATTGCATAGTTCCAGTATTTTCAGATGTTTATGCCTGACTGTCACTTGTACCTTATACGTTTAGCTTAAAAATAATTGGAAGGAAAGTCTGGGTATTTCTTTCATCATTTATCAAAAGAATAACTGAGTCTGAGACTTCAGAAAATTTTACTTTCTCTAGTGACTGTTTATAAGCTTTTTTTTTAATAAGTGTTGGTTTTCTACCACTATGGTTAGATCTGGTGCTGCAGAGCAATAAGGATTGCTCTTTGCTCGGTATCTTGAATTTCTTCCCTTCCCTTTCTCTCTGATTTGTCCTTTTATATGGATAATCCTTTAGTCCTCCCTATTTCAAATCCAGAGGCACATCCTGGAGCTAATGTGCAACACGTTCCTCATTCCCACAGGTAAATTGGGCAGGCCCAGGCCCTGCTTGTTTGTACAGCCCAGCCCAAGTGCGTTTCACCATTACCTGGTGAACAATTACAGCAAAAAGTAACATTTCTTAGCGCATTTTATAAGGAGAAGAAACCCCAACTGTGTAAAGTATTAGCGGCTTGTATTTAGTTTGAAAATCTCGTTCATGTATTGCCTGCTGCAGAGCATGGGGAATTCATCAGTAAACATGCTTGGCATCAGCCCCACCAGGCTGAGACAGAGGAAATGGGGTCCTGGTGCTGTACGTGAAGCTATGCCTGCCCTCGCTGCAGAGCCCGGAGCAAAAGCTAAATCTCCAGCTCACATTTAGCATTATTCTTCAGGAAATTTTGGGGATTGGAATGATCTTTTAATCCAGGATTGCTTCTGGCCCTTTTTCTGATACACACTGTTCTGTGAAGTCAGCTCTTCCTTATCCAGTAGTAGCAGTAATTCTATATTTTTGCTGCTATTGCCTAGCCACAGAAAATAATCAGTACTCAAGGACAAGACTTATTGGCTTCCAAGTGAAATTACAGGAATGGTGGGTTGGTGTTGAAGACGTACAGAATTCAAATCATAACAAAAAATATGGTAAAGACCTTAAAAAATATTTTGAAATTCAAAATCAGGCTGACTTGTCAAGTTCTATGGATGCTGCCTGCTGCATGCAGGAAACACGCTTTGCACAAATTAATTTTTACTTTTATTCTTACATGTTGATATTAATTCTGATGAAGTGTGCCTCTAGTAAGTCTTTTTATTTGAGATTCATTTTCATGATAGGAGTGTTTACAAAGAGACAGTTACCAGTAGTCAGAACTGAAATGTGTTTTTTGGTTCACTGAACTATGCACAAACAGATTTTAAAACCATGTGTCTGAACCTAACAGCAGTTAGTCTTATTTATACACTGGTAAATCCCTCCCCACCATTTAATTGAGGAATTATGTATATGCAAGCTTGTGTAGTGTTTGTATATTAAGGAGGTGCTGCATGTTTGTATAGCACATATATTCTAAATGTTGGTCAGTTTATGATTTATGAAACTATACTGCAATACATACTAAGGTGTTTATTGCAGCATTTAAATTATTGAAATATTCCATAAATTATTGCAATTTGCAGTAATTTAGCCTGACATTTCAATAAATATTTATTGCGTAATTGCTTATTGAAATATTTATTGCATTCACATGAAAGTGGAAATTTTGCTGCTCAGACCACCTGTTTACATTGGCTGTTGGTCACAGTTACTGCTGGATATTGAATTTGGAAAGTCAAGTGAAAGCATATATGTGTTCTATATCTAGTTAGCATGGGCATCAACTGCAGGGAAAATACGATGGCCTGAGGATTTGTGTATGTTGGCAACTGATATAGCTGCCTACACCACAGACAGCTTAAAATCTGTATACATTTGTCTTCACAGCTGCTTCTAATCATATTAGCAAGATTGATATTCTTGTACATGCCAGAGGCGATCCCTCCACTCTGTGTTAAAGCAGAACCACTCAGGACAGGGGTCTGAATTATAAATAGAGATTGGAAAGCAGGTGTTAAGTTTTCAAAGAAGAAAAGACTGTTTTTAAGAACAAATCCATGTTTCAAAAGGATTTTTCTACTGCCTGGGATATTGGATGTCTTGAGGTAAGATTCAAGCAGTTGTGAAAACATGGATATTATAGGCATGTTCTGCTATTATCAAAGGGATACTTTATTAATGTTCCTGTTTGGCTGTGAACTCATTCTTCTGTGTTTCTTTTGCTGTGAATTGCAGTCAGGCCCGTTGCTTCTGAGACTATTGCCTCTTGTCAGTTTTTGAGACAGAGCTGGCATGAGAACAAATAAGTAATATGTTGTTTCCTAAAAGACCTTTTTTCTAGGATTATTCATGGTAATCTTTTTTTGTGGAAGTCTGCCTTCCAAGAGGCTCCTGCACTTATATCCCACATAGTGAGACTTCAGTAAAAGCAGTCATTGCATTACTGTACCATACTTGGCTTTGGCCACAGTTCATGTAACATAGCCTGTGTGTTTAATCAGCTGATAACATATGAAACTATTGCGCAGTGTGGTGACTTCCAAAATGTTAGACATCCCATCCCAGGGCTGGTACAAATAAGCAGGCACTGAAGGGGCAGGTCAACAAGATATTTTGGGACATAGGAAGTCATTAAAATAAAAATGTTAGTATTGTTTTAACTTCATAGATTGAGATTTCTGTGGCATAGAAAATATTTATCCTTAGGATGCAAAAGTTTTGGGACTTTCAACTTTCACAGCATCACAGAATCAAGTAGGTTGAAAAAGACCTTTGAGATCATCAAGTCCATCCAAGCATCCGAGTGATTATGTGATTATCTATTGCATAAAATATCTGAGCAAAAGTTTTTCAACCGTATTTTCATTTGACTTTCATGAGCAATAGAAATGAGGCCCTCATATCTAACAAGAACATGCCATCTGTATAATACAAATGTATGTATTTTAAACTAATGTTATTTAAATGGATGTAAAAGTTTATGTAGAATAAAGATTCCAATTTGAAAAATTAGGTATTGTTTGAAGATGGATTAGTTCTGAATTTTTTAAATTATTAATTCAAACTGTGATGGGAATTTCCTGTTTTCTTATGTCTGTTTTAAAAGTCCAAGAAACATACTAAAAAGTTTAATGTAGAACTGTGTTCCTCATTTTAACACAGTGTAATTTCTGCGTAAAGCATTACTCTAATCACATCGGCTTTGTTTGCATGCACTGGGAATGTGAATTTTTGTAGAGAAAACAGGCAATGCTGAAGACCCATATTTAGAGTCTATGCATTTTGGGATATTGTTCTTTAGGTTAGCCGTGGTCTGATCCCCTGAACTAAATGGAATTTATCAGAAGGGGAGTGTCTTCCAGGTTAATGTAATCTGGCAGAAATCCCATTTGCACGCTTAGGGGTTGCTTGGCAGTATGAACTAACAGTGGCTGGTAGGGATTTTGGAAAGAGTTTCGAATCAAAAGTAAATTCCTTGTCCAAACTAAAATTATAATGTAGATACATTTTTTTGTCTTTATTAGCATTTGAAAATGTTCATGGAGTATCTGAGAAATCTCAATTTCACTAGTTCAGTCTAAAATTGGATTTCTGGAGAAAGTGGAGCTCCGTTGGTGTCTGGCTGAGCTGGAAGGCCCCAGCTCCTGCTCTGGCCAGTGTCCACTGAAGGTGCTGCTCCTCTGTGGCTGAGGAGATGTGCTGTTGGAATGGCAATTCCCAGCCACAACTGCAAACAAGGCAAAGAAGCTGTTGGGAGATGATCCCGCGTGATGTCTTTGGTCACTGTGGAAGGGATAAGTGCTGAAACTCACACATCTGCATGTGCTCAGTTGTCTTTTTTCTGCTGCTTCCTCAACAGGGAAAGGGAGTCAAGTGCAATTAAAAAAAAATAAATAAAATGTGCTGGGCTGGTTCAGGAAGCCTTGTCTGCATGCTGGTTCAAGAGAAGCTCAAAGCTAAGGTGGCCAGGATTAGTCTGTAACTTATCTGGTAAAATGGAAAAAACAGCGATGGCAATGTATTTTGGTTATTTAATGAAGTTTCATCTAGCTTTGAGAAAAGGAAAAAAAAAGATATGTATTAAAACAAATCTGATTAAAAACGTTTGAATTTGACATTTTCTTCAATCTGTAACAATGTATTTTCAAATATATTTAGTTGAAGTGTAGGGAAATGTTGTGGATTTTGTGAAAGCCTGACTCCTTGTACTGCTGGCTCATGGTGTGTACGCCTGGAAAGCCCAAAAGAACGGGCAACTCTGTTATGAAACAACACAACTCTGTGTGGAAGAAAGGAGGACTGAGTGACGTGAGATGAAAGGTGAGTTCACCAGTAGACTTGCTGATTTTGTTGTTACTGATGCAAGTCAATTGCAACTCCTGAATTCAGTGGATTTACCTACTGTAAAGAAAGTCCTCAGAACTGAGAAGATGCCTGATTTCATTACTGACAGATACACAAATGATGTATTTCTCCCCTTATGAAGGAAAGATATTGTCTTCTATGTGTCTTATGTGGAGCCCACTCAGCTGATTTCATCCTTTGTCTTAGAGGTCAAAAGAGATAAATTGGGATTCTGAGACTGATTTCAGAGTTTAGTTTGGCCTAAAGTTACACAGCAAACATTAAATTTTTTCCCTCTAGAACTGTAAGTATTTGGAAAAATGACACCATTAATCTCCTTATAAATATAAATGGAAAATCAGGGGTTTTTTTAAAGAAAGAATAGTCAAAGACAGACCATGAACTTTTTCTCTTGATAGGAGAAAACAGGAAGAGAAATCAGACTTGCTGCCTACAATTCCTCGTATATTTCTAGGGATGAACAGACACTCAGCAATTCAAAAAAGTAACACACATAAAATAATTCTTAATTGACAAGCTGAATCTATAAATTGAATACAATTAGTAAGAATCCATGGAAGTAATCTTACGTGAACTGCTGGGTAGAAAGTGTCAGGAATAAGATGGGAATGTCTCTGTGTGAGCCCCTCTGGGGGACAGCTTGGATGTGGGAGGGTGCAGATCATGAAGGGAAATGCAGCATCGTGAGCTGTCGGTGCTCTGCTCGTTATCCAGAAAGCATTAGGAGTTAGAACTGTGTGGTTTTGCATGACCTCAAGAGTTGGAGAGCTGCCTTCCTGCTGTAAGGGTGGGGAAGGTATGCAAAGTATTTAGGATATGTGTCCATGCATGTCCTATAGATCCTGATCTGTGTACTACAGCAAGGAAAAGGAGAGAATTTCTTGTCAGAACAAAAATTATGTTTCTTTCCTTTTTCCAGGGTCAATTTTTTTCTTCAGGCTTCTTTTACACCACTTTCTACTGTGTGGTTAGTTGTCTCATACATAGTCAAACTAAAGCCTTGAAAAACATGAACACTGCACTGAAATGGTAAAGCCTCAAAGACTGTATTTTGGGGAGGGATTTTTATTCACTTACTAAATATTTTCCTTTAATGGAGTTACTTTTAAAAAACATTGTCTCTGTACACATGAAAATCAAGAAATTTTCAAAAATACGGCCTAGAGGTTGTCCTATTTTTTTCTGTAGTTTAAAGAAAAATACCAAATATTGTGATGTTGAAGATAAAGTCCAAACAGATGGGAAAGCACTGCTGGCTGTTTTTGGTACAGAAGGGCACTAGTGATGAAATCCATAGGAGTTAGAACATACATGCTACCCAGCAGAGATGTTTCTGACTGTCTGGATGAACTGTGAATGCAGTTCCATCAGTCAGTCTTGTGTGATTTCAGAAACGTTAGAATTAATTTTATCACCTAATTTGGGGCACTTAAACTAAAAATGGAAGTTCGACTGTTTTGTTGTTTACTATTCTGTGGTACATTGCATGGAATGATCACAAATTACTGAGATCTTGTGGTATGAAGGTGTAATTAATTGTTACATGTGTTTATGCTGAAGTACAATATGCATGAGGGGTTTTGGCAAGATCTCAGGGCAAGGTGGTGGTTTTTGGATACAAAGACTAAGCTTCTCCTACTCATCAGGGGAAATCTGAGAGAAAACATGAGCTGCAGGTGTAAGTCACAGAACAGCTGACATCAGAAGGGACCTCTGGAGATTGTCCGGATCAACTCCCCTGCTCATTTGGGGTCACCTTCGGCAGTCTACCCAAGACCATGTCCAGCTGGGTTCCAAAATAACAGATTCGTGTAATAGCAGATCTGTTGCATACTCCAGAATTAAAAACACAGCTTATTTTTAACAAGAGACGTGGGTAAACTATTAAGGTTGATACTTTGCAAATAAAGCTGATGTAGCTGAGTGCTTGAGAAGTAGCTCCTGTACCCTGAAAACAAAATTACTTGTTAAAGATGTTTTCATTAGAAACTTTATTAGTGGTGCATGCCTGAGTAGCAAATATGTATTACCACTACACGCTTTAATAACTCCATTGGGGAAATACATATTTTAGAACTATTGCCCAGCCATTTAGAGGTCCAGTGGGGCTCCAAACTGCCCATTCAAAGCCTCAGTATGTTTTAAGGAGAGAACTTAGAGATGCCAGTTGATATAATTGTGCAGTTCCCAGAGACAGCATGTGAGAAAGTTGGTGTTTCAGGGACATCAGGAAAACTTTCCCTTAGATTTACTTTAGATTTGTGTGGCTTTTTAGCACCCACAGTAATTTTGGATGGAATGGACCTGGATGTTCAGAACCAAAAGCCACAAGGTGAGCTTGTAATGGGTACTGGGATCATGCAAATATGGCAGCTGAAGGTTTAAGATGCGGTTCCGTGTGCCATTAGTGTAAAATGAGATTTGTACTGCTTCCAAAACCTGGAACTGAGATAGTTTCATGTAGCCTTGAATCCAGGAGCAAAGCTTTCATTCATCTTTGTCAGAGGCTACTCAAAAACTTATCTTATATCCAAAAGGTCACTGCAGGAGCAGTCGGGTGTCAGACACACGAGAGGCAAGGTCTTTCAGTAATAAGGACCTAATTGAGTTAGAATCTACCCTGTCTGTGGTGAATCCTTAACCAGGGCACATTTCCATTACGAGCTACCCTGCAGGTGAGGGCTGAGAAGGCTGCTTAGTTCAGCATGAGATTCCTCATCTTTCCCCTGGCCCAAACTGAAAGAGGCTGTGCAAAGCAGACGCCATCCCAAACCAATCACATGGGTATGAAAACTTCTGACAGTATGTCCCAAAAAACTTGAAAAACCCCTTGTTTGCTAGAAAATGAAGCAGAAACACTTTGCTACTCTTTCACTCAGCTGGAAAGGTGCTGATCTCTCCTTCTAGGCCCTGAACAACTCCATAGTATTTGCTAGATGTTACCGATTTTTACAATGTATACATTGTTACACATTTTTTTCAGTCCTAAAAGGATCATCTGTTTCATGTAAACTCACTTAGGATCCAACTGCTTCCATCAAAGTGTAAAACTCATAATAATGATTGAAATAGCATCAGGATCAGACTCTTAAAAAAAAAAATCAAAGTACAGTAACAAAACTCTTTACAGATTGGACTTGTGCCTATTGTCATGCTATTGGAACTTAAACTCAT
This sequence comes from Callaeas wilsoni, assembly GCA_013398955.1. Classification (NCBI taxonomy): domain Eukaryota; kingdom Metazoa; phylum Chordata; class Aves; order Passeriformes; family Callaeidae; genus Callaeas; species Callaeas wilsoni. The sequence continues at coordinate 25,938 of VWPU01015968.1, forward strand.
CAAGACAAAGCACCAAATGTGAGAAGGCTTAATTCACATGATAGATAATAGCAAGATAACAATTTTCATTGTTCCTTCTCCAGAGACTTCTTAGCTTGTTTGGCACAGCAGTATTTGGGTAGCGTTTCATATACTTCTAAAAAGCATCATTTGCCTTTGTCTAGAATGAAATTGGTCATTACAAATGCCCTGGAATAAACCCTCATCCCAACTCAGAAAACTATTAAAGCAGCTATTTAAATGTAAATAAATATTTAATGATAGTAACTACAAAATAATCTAGCATGTAGTTATATGCTGTCCAGAGTTGTGGCCAGTGTCACAATATGTTAATAAACCAAACACAGGTGATGTGCAAGTTTCAGGCATAGGCAAATAGTCTGAGTTCATGTGGCTTCAGTAGAAAGAGGGAAGGTCTCTCTGCACACACTTTCCAGTGGAAATTCCTTGCTCTGTGAGAGTCTTACAGAGTCACGTTGTTGACATAAAATATCTTGATTGTTCTGCCTGAGCTGGCTCGGTGCTCTGGGGAGCCAGATGAGTGCTCTGGCCCTGCTGGCAGCTGGGGCTTTCTGGCTGCCGCTGTGCCACACTCACGTGCCCGGGAAGCGGCACGGCCACCTCAGCCTGGTGGCATCCGTGCTCTGCTGGGTACTGAGGGACGTCAGCTCCCTCCGATTCTTACAGCACTGCTGGGTTAAGATGTCATTTGCAAGAAAATAATTCTTCAGAAAAAAAGAAGACTCTTGAGATTGTTTTTAGCATCCCTAGATTTCAGATGTTACAACTTTTCGGAGTGAATAGGGCATTTTATAGAAAATTCCTACCTTGTCACTGCAATGCTTAGTGTGCTTGGGAATCAACTTTCCGTGTTGAGTTGATTATTTCATTAGCATTTTACAGACTGGAATTTATAATTTTGTTTTGGTATTAAGGGTGAAAATTTGCTCTTCAACTTGTGCATCCAAAATGCGTTTGATACCAGCTATTTAACAAAATCTATGTATTAATGAAAGCAGTGATGTGCCATGTAATTTAAATATTTCCATATATGTGAAGGCATAGGGAACTTATCATTAAAAGTTACAATTTTTTTAAATTTTTTTTTTTTAATAAGTGGATTAATTCCAAAGAGAATTGGTAACTGTTTCAAGCATTTAGAAAAATTTGTGATGTATCAGCAAGTAAGACATGGAGCTTTTGTTTCAAAAGGTTTATATGTTTAATTATTAGTGTTTTTAAATCAAAGTATTTAGCACTTCTGGTTTCTGAGACCCGTGGAGACTGTTGGCCCTTCTCCCTAACCCAGGAGGAGTTGACACCACGCCCAGAGTCTGAAGCAACCGCTCTTCTGCAGAGCTTAATTTATTACTTGGACATGAGACTTGCTCTGTGGTCTACCAGAGGAATCAAGAGGCTCCCTGTAGGTTCACTCTTCCTTAGGTAGGAATAATTTGGCTCCCTCCCAGTCATGTCTTGATAATTGATCCCTCTGCCTTTTTCCTTAGGAGGGCAGCGTGTGCTACTGCCTGCAGATGTAGGCTTATAGGACTGTGCTTTCTTATATCACACATTGGAACTCATGGAAAAGAAGGAATTAAATGTGTTGCTGGACCTTGCAGCTACACGTTTGGGCTGGTAGGTCAGCTTCTGGTAAGGCCCTGCAGAAAAAAAGAGAAGCCAGGCATGGGGGCACAAGGGAGCAGAGGAAGCTGATCATGCTTTTCACAGACACCGTGTATGCAGAACATGGATGTATCTCAAATAAATGCTTTGCAAAAAGTTGCTTTGACTTTAGGAGGCTGCCTGGTGAAAGCAGAGGGAGACACGTGGTCAGCTCATCGTGCCAATGCTGCAGTACAGTTTAGGCAGACACCTGGATTGCATCCTGTGCCCTGTGGTAATGAACCAGAGAGGCTTTAGGGAGAAGGAAATGCCCTGCATCCCACTGAGGACCTGAGCTAGTCCTTGTAGGAGGATGCTTAGTGTAGGTTCTGTATGAACTGCATCAAGCTCTGTATTTCATCGTGGTTTATCCCTTATTCTGTCTTCAGGCTGGGAAGCCTTGGGAAATGGGAGCTCAGCAGTGTAGTCGACCTTGCACCTATGATTTCTCAAATTAGTTTTGTGAAACACCACTAAGTATCTCCAACATACATATAAATATTTCCTTTGTCTCTGGTTCTTAAGACAAGGAAAGTCTTGTCTGTTCTTTTGAATATAAGAGAAATATGAGCTATCTGTACCTTGAAGGTTGGAGAGAGTGGTATTTTTTGTTTTCCAAGAGTAACAAAAAGGCAATACTGTATGTACATGCTGTCCTGTTGGATCTTTTTAACCCTTCACTTCATGCTGGTATGATTACAATTATCAGGAATTCTGATAATATATAGATGGTTATGCAAATTTAAGTTCTTGAGCATGTGGAATATCTATCGAATATGATCTTGTTTTAGATCCAGAGAGTGGAGATTTTAATAGCTTGCCTTTAATACTTCTAATAAATCACCAGTTGAAATGACGAGTTTACCTCATAGAAAGATGTGAATTGCTACTTGCTGCTTCTTCCAAGAGTTGCCTCACTTATTCTGAATTTGGAAACATTTCGAGTGGGCTGGAAGTGCTTTCTGAATTGCTAGATTACCCATGTACACGGGCCAGATCAGGATTCATTTATTTCTAAAATTGTTGGATATTTATGCTAGGTTGTCATCTGTCTGCAAGGTTTGCTTTCTGCTACCTTTAGTTTATTGTTGGGGTCCTGTATGTTTCCATGTGCACCCTTCTTTGAAGGAATCAGTTCACATAGAGGAGCAGAAACGCCTGTGAAACCAGTGGCCTACATACAAGTGATGATGGGCTCACAGTCTAAGAATGTGAGCTGTGAGCAGTAACCATTTTGTGGGGTGCTGATCTTGTCACTGAGTGCTTAGGAAGTCTTTCAATATAGATGTCTTTCCTAGGGCCAGATAAAATAGGTAAATTTTAAGCACTGTTTAGAGCTTCTGTTCTTTTTGGTGTAGAAGTTGGTTGCTAATCCCAACCGAGTCTTCTACAGTCATAGAATCATTTAGGTTGAAAAAGATCCTTAAGATCATGAAGTCCAGATTAAACTAGTCAGAAATTGATGCCTTGTAGAGGCTGACCTGAAACAGAGGCCAGACAGAGTTAAAGAATAAAGGGTAGGTATTAATTAAAAGGCCTTCACAGGGTACACCTTGGGCGGTGCAGGAGTCTCGCAGAGACTACACCCAAGATGGACGACAGTCACACGTTTTTGGGACAGATACAGGTTTTGTCCGTTTGCATATCAGAGATTAATTGTCCAATTACAGCTTGAGGCAGGGGAGTCCCATTCGCTTGGTTTGCTCCCCCCCAACTCACTTTTGTTTCCATTTCTTGGGGCCTGAGACAGTGAGGTGTCCTTGATTCTCAGGCCTAGAGAGGAATTGTTGTGTCTGACCAAAATGGGAAAAGCAGTTGCTAACACTCTATATGGAGTTCAGAGTTATACACTAAAGAATTGCAGGATTACAAATATATGAAAATATAAAAGCTAAAATCCTAAGGCATCAAATACAGAAACAATTGTGTTTTTCAAAATAATTTGACTGGTAGAGAAAAGTGGTTTGTTCACAGAATTTCAAAGGCTGTTGCAAAGGGACAGCTCTTAAAGAAAAGAAACTAAATACTCAAAAATGTGGTTTAATTATGCAGTAATTCTTATTGTGAAATACAATAGAAGAAAAAAGGTCACTGAGTCACATATTGTTTGCAAGCTCTAGAAGAGCAATGGAGTGATGTAAAACAGAAGAATGGGGAGAAATTGAGCAAGATTTTGGGGAAGAAGATTTAACTTTGCCATGTGATTCAGCATAAAGAACTGCAGGAACAGGAAAGAGTGGAGTCAGAGCTGTCATTCAAATTGGGGCCGTTTGCTTCTGAGTGACTTTAGACAATCAACTTGATCTCTGTGAGCTTCAGCAAATGTAAATAGGCAAAAAGCAAGCTCAAACACCTGTGTTTTTTTCTCTGCAATAATTTACCAAAAAGAAAAGAGAAAAAAGCTGAGCCTTCCAGCATCCTAACAACAAAACCAAGTGCCACTCAAATGTTTCTTATTGCCCCTCTCTGTTCTTCCCTTTAGTCAGGTAAATATTCCAAAAATATAAGGGACTGTTAATGTTCTAGAAATATGTATGCATAAATACAATTCCAGAATCAAAGTCTAAGAATGAAGCAGCAAATAAATCAGTGCTACTTACTTCAGGATTTTATGCAGACTGCTCCCAGGAACTAGATGTGAAGTCTACAGGCTACCATTAAAAAATGGAACTCCCAAACTGGGACTCACCAATATTGTCAAATGTCTCAAAAAATATCCACAGGCTTGCTGGCTGACTGACTGACTGGAAATATTTTTTCGATCTGCAGACTTTCTGAACTTCAGTAAATGCAGTAATAGGAGTCATGGGTTGCATAAAAACAGCACAGTGGATCCTACTATTGACGTCATGGTAGTCAGTGGGAATTTTGTCATTCTACCTTTTTTCATGTGATGGTGGAGGATTATTTTTTATGGTGCTCAGATTTGTTCATCTTTGGGAGAGAGAATTGTATGAGGCTGTGGTCCTGTACAGAATACAGGCTGGGAGAGCTGGTGGTTCATTTGTGTGAGTGTATATGCTTAACTTTGTGCAGTGTCTGCCAGCCAGCAGCAAAATCTGGCAGATGATTAACATAAATCCCAGAAAATAGGATTATAGAAGTGTTGATGATATTACCTAAGTGGCTGTGCAGTGTTTTCTAGATCTGTTTAAAAGCATGTTATTAGTGGGCATTACCTAGTTAACTGGAAATGTGCACTCCTAGTGTGTATATAACCATGGAAGGCAATGGTATTTGACTTTTCACTTCTGTAAGAAAATATGGCTTTAAAGAGTCATATTGTATGAACAGATTTCTGTGGAGTTTGATTATATGTAGCTTGTTCAAATGGTAATCTAGGAAAGCAATAAATGAAAAATTTTAGTAAAAGCACCTAGTTTTGCATCATCATCAGTTCCTTTTATCCTCTGATATATATTTAATATATAGAGTTGATTATGAACTGTAATCTAATTTACTGGTATCTCTTGCTTTGAAATTGTGGAAGCAGTTTCTTTGTTCTAACACTTCAAATCTTCAGATACTTGCATAACACAACAAAAAAAATTGGATCTCATTGTGGTTTTCTCAATTTCCTGAAATTTCAAGTGGATTAAAATCTTAGTTATTTCCAGAAGTAGTTCATTTGAGTAACTCAGACCAAATTGTCTGTGTTAATTTAGTTTGTTTCCAAGAATTATTGTATTGATAATAGTGAAAACATATAATTCTAATATATAGTAGCTTATTATGAAAATTTACTGTCCTGTATTTATCTCCACAAACATAAGGGTGAGAAATGAGGTCAGTAGCTATACAGAAGCCAATACTCATTTCTTAATGGAAATGATAGGCAATGTTTACACTTTTCATTTGTTCCCAGGCAGACCTAAATGCTCTGTATCCATCCACATCTCTTCCTCGTTTCCTGGTTCAAGCTCTCATTGTCACAGCCCTGTGTGTGAGCTGGAACTGTGCTGGGAAACTGGCCCTGTCTGTTCCTAATGACATCAAATGTTTCTTTAAAATTTTCCATTATAACAAAAAAATACAGTCACCTGCTGAACTGGGTTAGAACGGTGACATCCCAGCGTCCCAAGGTTGAGGCTTTCTAGTTTTCTTTGCCAGCTATGGATGTCCAGATGGTTGGTAATGACTTTGCCCAGACCTCGACAACAGGACTGTGGTAATTGTGGCTGGAGTGCAGAAATCTTACTGGAGAACTCTGGCTGTCTTTGGTGTGGGGCTCACTGAGAGTGAGCTGGTCTGAATTTCAAACAGTGGAGTAGCCTGCAGAGGACAGATGCTGTGGGAGTGTTGCCCAGCTGCTCTGGTTGTGTGTTTGGCTGTACCTCCTGTGCCAGTAGAGCGGCAGCACCAGGGGTGGAGGTTTAATGTCAGCTGATGTCAGCACATCTGTCAGCTGATGGTGCTCATTGGGCTGGAGTGGAGGAGAGCACAGAGAGGTTCTTCAGCAGTTTCATCCTTGGGGTTTAAATTTCCTGTCATTCACACAGAAGTCTGTGAAAGGAGACTTTTAGTTCTAACAAGGTTCTGCTTTTCCACGCTTCAAAACTGCAATGAGACATGGTCTTCTTGGTGAGACCCCGGGACCAGACAGGTGTCCAAAGATGAGGATGGAGAGGCATTGAGGGACAGTCTAGGATCTCTTGCAGATCCTGTGCGAAATCCAGCAATCCTTACCTCAAATGATTTCAATCACTTGAAGTTCAGGTTCTTCCCTTTAGTTTCAGTAGGGATCTCTCCTATGAACAAGGACCATGTGATCGATTAGCCAGATTTGATTTCCTCCAAAGCTAATTTCTCAGTTTAATCAGGTTGATTGTCACCTACCAGTTTTGAAGAGATTTGGAGGAAGGAATGCTCTCATCCTTTCATTGTTGTTGAATATAGTCACATGAAGAACCTAAATACAAACAGATGTCCATTTTTAAAAAGTCAGCATATTGCTGAAATTTAATATTTTTGTTAGCGTTGCTGACAGAGATTTTATTGCAGAACACTCAATCTCTGGTTTGTGTTCAAACAGTATTAAGAGATTGTTGCTGCACTGAAATTGGAAGGTTTTCAGTAAGATCATTCTGCCTTATTTATTTATTTATTTATTTATTTATCTATCTATTTATTGTCCTGACTGGCAGAAACTGGAATTGCAGAGTTCCTTTGGCTGCTGCTGCTCACCTTGGGGAATGGGGTGGGGTGAGTGGCCTGTGGTCTGTCTCTGCCTTTCCAGTTGCACAGAGGGGGAGGCGGATGTGCTGAACCACGGCCTCCTTTGCATCCTGTATAGGAAGCAAGAAGGTTTAGATGGGGTCTCAGGAGCAGAACCAAGGGATTTCTTTGTGGAGGGTGGTGGCTCAATGAAGCGTCTTGGCAGTGTAAGGGGATATGCATAGGGACGGGGTTCCTGTTCCAGAGCAGGAGCACAGGGAAATTGTGAGCAAAAGGAACCATGAAAAAATACCAAATTTTTTTCAGATATTATACAAGTTCATTAGCTACTATTCAGCAAAGCGATATTTAAGTACTTCAAGTGTGTGTGAATATGAGTAGGTCCAAACCAGCATGTTTGTTTTCATGTGTGTATTTTAGTTTGCTGAGGTGATTATCCACCACAATGACATTTGAGTAGCTCCTGTTAAAACCAGTGAGAGTTATCTAGAAAATTGTTTTCAGTGATTTCTCAGCATGTTTGCAGCATCTTCATTTAAAAAAAAAAAAAAAACTTTTTCGAGAGATAATAGCTAAGTTGGAAGGTTTAACTTAAAAATGTCAAAGGTCCTGGTGTCTGGGGACAGCAGCTTTTGCTGCATAAATCTGCATTTGTCCATATGGAAAGTTCTTATGGTTGGCTGCTTTGACACATTTAGCCCTTCTATGCCTCAGGTTCTGTTTTCATTTGGGGCGGGAGCTGGGAACACAGAGAAGATGCAGCAGGACTTTCTAAATTAAAAACTTTGGCTTTCTTTACTAGATTAAAACATTATGTTGATGGAAACAGCGTACATTAGTCACTGGGAAATTAAAGAAGATATTTGAAGTATGTTGGATGTGTTCTATGAAAGTAAGTTTAGAAGTCATCGGTGGATCAAGTCCCCTCGGGGTTATTGCAGGAACACTGGCTAAAATCCAGTTTAAAATGAAGTCAGATTATACTTGCAGTAATATCCAAACTATGGGGTTAGCTTTTCTTGCCTGATACAGCTGCAGATAGAATTGATGCTGTGTGTGTTGCGTGAAGATGGAAATTTGTGTGCAGTGCGCCTTGTCAGTTCTTGCTTTTAAGAAGCAAGAATACCCAGATGCCAGTTTTGTTGTGCTTTCTCAATCTGGATGCTGTTTGACTCCAAGCATAAATCTGCTTTAACCACAGTTATATCTTGTTGGATATGATGCTAATCAATGTTAGGGAGCAGGAGACTCCATCTGTCTGGGTACTCATTTGGCTCTTGTCACAGTACTTTGTGAACATCTTAGAAATTATGGGAGTACTTCTGGAAAAAAAGGAAGTTTTATCCTGATGTCGTGGCTTGTAATTTCTAGAACATGTCTGGTTACTATTTTGTCCAATACAATAAAGCAAGTCTTAGCTATGGCAGGATCTAATATGAAGCATTATGCCTAAAATGCTATTTATTCTATCCATCATCCCTGAAACCATGAAAGGAGAAGCTAAATGTCATGATTAATTTAATTCTTACAACCATAAATGAGTTTTCAGTTGAAAAACTGATGAGAAAAACTTCTATCTTACCAATGCTATAAGCATTTTGGGAATTTCTCTGAAACCAGCTCAACAGCTTTCAGTGGAAGTACGGAAAAAAAATACACTTAATTGCTCATCTTTGCTGTTAGCTAGTTGATCTAGTCTAAGCATATTGAATCACATGTAACACCAGCAGACATTCTTCCTCCCACTTCTAGTCCTGCTGTGTTGTGCCAAGCCACACATCAGTACCATCAGCACTCCGTCCACAGTCGCCACCTTCATCAAAGGGATTGTCTTTCAGTGGAAATAAAATATTAGATCAAGACTTGCTTTATGACTCCAGCTGTCTTCTAACATGTGTAGCTCAGTTGAAATACATTTCATTCACATCTCATTCCCATAAGCCATCCTTATTGTCTTTTGAAGGACTGACAGCCAGTGTTGAAGAGATTCTTGGGGAATTTTCTGTGACTGTATTTGCTGCCTGTTGCAGAGTGGAATCACGGACTTGTGCTCATAGAGGTCTTTGCAAATGGAAATGGACATCATCAAGCATCAGTAAAAGAATTTGACCAAACACATACAGACTGGACATGCAAAAGAGTTGGAAAATATCTAGAAGATAAACCAGTTTAAATAACTATATGCATTGTAAAATGCAACTTAATGTCTACACATTTGCATCTGTTTTTTTCTGAAGTTTATATGGATATGTCTGTCTGTACATCCTTCCATCTATGTTTCTATCATCTCTTTTAAAACCAACATGATTGACCTTAGTTGCTGTGAACTAGCTTGTTACTATAAAGTCTGATTTTGGAAATGGAGAGACAGCCGAGGTAGGAGTCTTCTGTGCTGTAGAAGTATTGAGTGAGAATTGGAATCTCAACTGAAATGCACTGTTAAGAGGACTGATCTGGTGTAAGAAATACCAGCTAGAGCACCAGGGCTGTATTGCTGATTTTCCATCCCATGTAACAAGCTGTGCTACTTTACATTATTTACTTAGTGGCGTAATTTAAAGCTTGGAAAGTGTTCCAGTCAGGAAAAAGGGAACAGAAACAGTTTCTTGATGCATCTGTGCACCCCAAGGCAGTGCAGATTTCTGGATCAGGCCCTCATGTGCACTGTAGATGTTCTAATGTTAAACAGCATGCACTGCACTATGTCTGTGGCTGGTATTTGTCTACAGTAATTCCCAATTGTAACTAATACATCTTCCTATTTAATATAGTTCATAGGAAAATACCTCCATATGTTTTGAATTGTCTTGCATCTTCACTGGAGTTCTCAAGAGTATTCTGTTAATTTAATATATAATTTTGTTCCATATTTGTGTCTTGTGTAAGCTGGTCACTATACAGACAATAAACTTGGAATAGCTGAAGTATTAGCGTTTGTAAGGTTTATTTAGTAAGATGCTTGATAGGGTCAGTGTCCTTGGGTCTATTGTAACAGAAGCTCAGTGGTCTATTAGAGAGCCACAAAATTCAAAATATTTATTTCATCAGTAATCTCCTTCTCAAAATCTATCTGAATAGGTCATTTATTTGGCAACATCTCTTGTTCCATAATTATTAATTCCAGAAGAACAGCAGTTAATGCTACTTGAGATCTCCTGTGTTTTCCTCTGACTCTCCTCTGTTTTCTTTTAAAGGCACAAGCGTTGCACTAGGTACAATGAGGCTGTTCCCTTGCAGGGACAGGGCAGTGCCAGTTCATATCTGTGCTCCTGTTTCCCTGCCAAGGATCTTGGAGTTTAGGAAAATGCCAAATAAAAGAGAGTATTGAGTGAGGATGGATATTTAATTGCTTTTACAAGTCTGGGTATTGAATCACAGTGCAAAACCCTCTTGTGTTTCTTGTTAAAAGAAGTGGATTTTTTCCCCAAATCCATGATTATGCACTATGGTTTGGGCATCATATTGAGCAGGCTGCTTACAGGACTTAACCAGCTCATTTTCACCAGAGGAGCAGGCAGTATTTCAGAAAGGAGGAGGGTGAGCTGCTAAAAGCTTGTGTGTGCATATATAGTTTTAAAGCGTTTGAACCAGTACAAATGATTTCCATGGAAAATGAATAATCGTTAACATCAGCTTTTGTACAACTGCTTTTTGGCTAAAAGAGAGGTAATTTATATTTGAAGTCTGTGAGTGTGATCCATTATTTTTCACAACAGAGTTTTGCTGAAGTTTCCCCTGTTTGCTCCTCAGATTCTTTAGTTAATGAGGCTACCTCTGCTATTCCAGCACAGTTTCTTCCTCCAAACCGTCTGTACCAGGTAAACCCTAAATCACAAACTGTGCTTGCCCTCCGGTTTTGGATATTTGTGAATAGCTTACATATTTGGCTGCAGTCTTACTGCCAGACTTGAAAGGATTTCTGCATAACTGTGTTGCACTGAGTCCAACTTGAGGGGCAGGGAGAAGAGCTTTAGCAAATTTTAAGGGAGCTGTAGTGATGTGTGTCCCTCTTTCTGTGCTATGTTAGCAAGCATTAATTGATACAGACATTTAAAAATCACTTGCACAATTGAACATTCATTCCCTCTCCCCCCTAATTGCTTTGGGAAGAATGAATGTAACTAGACTGGACATGGTTTATTAATTTAGCTTTCTTGAGGGTTTGGAAACTTTTTTACTATGTCCCCGTCTCCACTAAAATTCTGTATTGTTTTGTGTGGAGTAGCCTGGCTGCACAGACACAAAACTATAGGCTAATCTGCCTCACATCATCATTGTAAGGTGATTATAAATTTAACACCTTAAAATTAATTTTCAGGAAAGTGAGAAACTTTATTGTTTCAGGTCTTTGGAATGGTTCTGATACTTTGATGCAGAGGTAGCTGTTGGTTACTGTGATATGGAAAGGAAAAAGTGAAACATTAGACAAATGTGTTCATCATTGCTCCTTTTTGATGGTAACAAGTATGTTACCATTCAAGTGGAGTTTCTACTTTCTAAGGCTCTACTTAACTACCATGTGATCATCCTGATGTTTTCATTATTAGAGATTCGTGGTTTGACCTCCAGCATCCTATTAAGACATTTATAGTGACATGGTTGGAGGGGTAAATCTTAGATTGGTAGAAATTAAGAGTATGTAAGATAATTTGAAGCAGTTGCAGCATATGTCATTACAGAAACCTTTAAATCAACAGCCTGAAAACCAGATATATGGGTTTGGGGTAGCAGTTACTCTACGGGTTGCTTTTGGCATAGTATTTAAGATAACTGGTGATAACATTTTTAGAAAGATTTTTAAGTATTACATGACTTTTACTGTGTTGGACTCACAGCTATACATTGATCAGGCTGTAGATACTTTCCATGTATAACTTTGGGAACAGAAAATGATGTACTTTTATTATGCTTTCTGCAGTCCAGCATGAGAGGTAGGATTTGCAAGACTGTGAAATTTCACAGTTTACTGCTTTCCAGAGACAAAAACTAACCTATTGGAAATATTTTTACGATAAAGACTTTATGTTCCTTGGTGCAATTCTCTGGGACAGAGTCCAGACAGCTGCAAGAAAATCTTCCTTATTTCTCATTTTGAACTCTGAACATCTGTGTATCTAGGACTGCACTTGAGCATTGACATTTCTTTGGGGAAAAGCTGCAGAGAGAGCTTTATTCATGCAGAAACTGTTTGTATGAATGGTAGCAGTTTCCTTGATGGAGAACAACAGTATCTGAACGGTTACTACATGAAAGCAAATATATTTTGAAGGAAAGCGACTGCTGTGTCTATTATAACTAGGCACTATGGAAGGAGGAATAAGTCAATAAATGAACACAGGAAGGCTTGTGTTGCTGTGCAAGATCTGAGGTTAGGAAATTGAACCCTTTAGAAGAGCACAGTTAGTGCTTGTTCAGCTTGTCCAGTGCCAGTCTCCAGTGGTGGAGATTCTGTAGTCTCCATAAGCAAATGGTGCTTAGTGATTCCTTCCAGTGGAAATCTTTTGGGAAGTGTAATATAGATTCCATGCTACAGCTTTGGCCCATTACCTCCTGTCTGGTTCACAGCAGACATAGGAAGACTTCTACTCCTTTTTGTATGTTTGTATGTTATCTCTACCTAGAGACTGTAATCCCTTTTTCAAAACACCGCCATTATTTGAATCTTCCCTCTTTAGCTGTGTTTACTAAAGCACTGGTCACTCACTTTCTCCTCTGGATTGTCTTCACGTGGCCCATCAGAAGTGGATAGAGCTGTACTGAATGCTGGTCTGTGCTGTGATTTGCACACTGCCTTCTGGTTTCTACTGACCCATAGTGTGTTTGCTTTTCTTTTGTTAACTTCACACCTTCAATGCCTCACATTAAATGCAACCCACTGTCACTGCTCCAGATTGCTTGTATAATTACTGCTTCTTCGTTAGTTTTTCAGTCTGTGTTTGTGCAGGTGGTTGTCCTGTCACGAATGTAGGATATCATACCAATCCCTATTATATTTCATCCTGCCTTTTCAGACCCTTCCCCAAGCTGTCGGCATATTTTTTGAGCTCTAATCCTTCCCTCCAGTATTGCTGCCTTTCCCAGCTTGGTGTTACCTGTGAATCTCTCTTGCTATCACATCATCTATCTCATGCATGAATACTTAAGCTGGAGCTGTATTTGGGAAAGATCTTGCAGATTCTTACTCAGTAGGTACCAAAACCCAGCCAGTGAATTACTGAGTAGTAATTAGTAAGTAGTTTTCAAAACAACTTTGCATGTCCCTTATAGTAGCTTACAGGCGTCATTTTCCAAGTCTGAAGAAGTGTCAGACACCTTTGAAAAGCCAAGCTAAATCACAGCCACTGCTTCTCCTGCATGCAGAGTCTGTTTGTAGAAGGAAATTAAAGGGGTTTGACAAGATTTTTATCTTGACACATCCATACTGGTTTCTACTGCTGTGCTGTAGGGTGATGCCACAGATGAGTACAGGAGAGACAGATTCTAGTTTCACGGGGCAGAACTCTCAATGTGAAAATAGTCTTTTACCCATAGCTCTCCCCTTGGCTGGGAGAGATATGGGAGATGAGACAATTTAAGCTTTGTTGCTCTGAAATCCAGTTGCTAAGAGCATAGAGGCTTGAAGTGCTATGGTCAGAGCTAGTAGAGCCCAGCTGCCAGCATCAGGGAGCAGTTGCTGCCTCCCAGTGCCTTCCAGTTAGATTTTCCCAGATTCAAGATCACTGAGTTGGTACCTTTCAGTTTTCTGCAGGAATCTTAACATCTAACAATCAAGGCATGCCAAGTTTGAAAAACCAGAATAAAAATTAGAAGCAAAGTTGCTAAGAAATCTGGAGTCTCATCAATGATCATTATGGCTTTTTATATAAGAATAGTCTTAAAAATGAAATGTAATGTGAAACACTGAATGCTTAGGGTTTTATCTGCTACCAGAAGGGAAGCAGTTTTCATGTTAGCTGTGAGCTCCAGGTCACTGGCATCCTAGTGAAAACATTGTTCTAATGAACATTCATGTTTTAAACTGATGTTTATGAGAGTGAAGGAAATAAATATCTTTTGAGTATGTAAATAAAAGCACAGAATGTTTTAAGTAATCCTTAGGAATTTACTTGCCTATTAAAGGACTGTGGCAAGAGGCCATGGAAATACAGTTAGGACATTTTAGACAAATTATCACTATATTAATATTTAAATGAATACAAGTCTTTTTTATTATTTCAGATACACTCCTCACCCCACAATATTATTTTTTTTTAATCTTGAGACAACCTGTAAGCGTATAAGGCTCAGTCAGAACATACTGCTATGTATTTCCTAAGGGACTGACAGTGAGTCTGGGGCTGACTTTTAGCTGCTGCCTGTTTCTCATTTCATTCTTTCTGCTGTGGCTCCTCAGGTGGTAATTTCTTGGTGTTGTTCCAGAGCAAAGAATCTTCAGTTACAAACTTTTCAGAAAAGGAGTTTAGTCTCTTCTCTTGCTTTTCCCATTGATGCATGTGTATCCTGTGTATAACAAGTATAAAACTTACTTTAGTTTATACAAGCACAGGTAGTAGATTTTAAGTCTGTGTTCATCAAAGTGGCTGTGTTCATGTCAGCATAGAAGACTGTAAATGATGAGGTTATCAATCAGACGGATATGAAATGAGTCCAGAAACTGCATCTTTTTGAGAGGAACGTAGAGGGGAAGTATTTCTAAGTCACTGCATCCTCTGGAGACCGCAGGGGCAGGGAATGACAAGGATTTTTGTGGGTTGATCCAAAACTGTTTCTCTGGGAAATTTTGGCAAATTCAGTCTGTTTAAAGAAACGAAAAAAAATGCAGATTGAGGTAACTGAAAACGTTATTATTATTATTATTGTCTCTGAGTTGTGTAATTAAAGTAAAATGAAAGTTGATTTCTATATGCAAAGATTTTAAAAGCATTGTGTCCCCATTTCTTGTAAATAGTGATGTAACAATTTTCATTTTAAAAGATAAAATGTTAGCTTTCTTCCTCCAAGCTAAAAAGCATTTAGACTTTATTGCAAACTGTACAGCTCAGAGGAAGTTTTGTTTAAGAAAAAAATAAAGATTTTTTACCAGTCATGTAACAAAGTGAGTCAGTGAGAGCTGGCTCATTTTTTCTGTGAGCTGATACCGAGAAACAGCAGCATTGTGTTCTCTCCTTCCCCTGCTGTCACTTTTGGCTGCTTGGTCATTCTTCATATTAAAGAAAGCTTAGGGTGCACTTCAGTGAGGAGTGCATGGAGAAGCGTGTGCCATCAGTTTACATGAGGCAAGGCTTTCTGTGGAGCCTTGTTTGGGGTTTTAGTAAATACTAGAGATTTGGGTATAATGGTCTTTTCATGATAGACATTACTTTGGGAGTTTTTAGTGTTCACATGCAGAGTTCAGTTTTAATAGGAGAGAGACTTCTAAGACATTTAACTTTAAATATGCTTCCTTAAGAGGTGACTGAAAGCTTTTGTCTGGAATGCTGCTGGGGGCATCGCAAGCCTAAACTTGAATCTCCTTTCTTCCCATCTACCTTTGGCATTTATTATTCTGAAGCGGGACATGAAGTCCTCCTGCAGTAGAACTGATTTAAATAAAACTGACCAAGCTTGCTATGAAAAGTCTGAAGGAAGGATTCGAAGGTGTATTTATGAAAGTTGCCAAAATACTGATTTATGTAATTTAACATTATTTGACGTTCCAAGTTTTTGGGGCTGCTAGTGTGCTGATGGAGGTAGAATCATATTTCAAATTACAGATCTGGATGCAAGCTGAGATTCCAGAGGCTAGTAAGATTCTAGTACAGACAAACAGAAATATTCAGTTCTTTCCAATTGTAAAGACAGACAGAAAGCAGTATCAAGCTCCCTCCAGAACATCCCAAGCTAAGAGCAATTGGGAATGATAGCTCTCAGCGTCCCTCAGGAAGTGGTCAGCACTTCAGGGGATGGAGCATGTTTTGGTATTTTTCCAGATGAGAAATTGCAGTACATGTAGCAGGTTTTGATCTCTGATTATTGCGAGTATAAATAAATATATAAATCTGGCCAGAAAATGAGATTGTTTAGATTAGTTGTATTTTCTTCCTCTGCCTATAATAATATGTTTCATAAATATTTTAGCTTTATTTTTAATAAATTCCGTATAATACCACTGCAAGAAATGGCATCTTTCATTAAATCCTAATAGTTTCTCTTATGACATCATCATCTTACGAGACTTTTATTGATGCAGTTTAATTATCGCTGGATATAAACAGAAACAAAAAGTTTTGAGCTCAAGCAATTGTTGTTTGGTTTTCTTCTACTTACCTAGCCACATCTTCATAATTCTCATCTAAACACTGGAGGCTGCTCTGAGCAACCTCACCAGAAGTGCAGTCCACGTGAAGCTGCCGTGCCCTGCCTGTGCTGAGGGCCAGAGAGGGCAACTCTGTGTGGCTGCTGTGCACTCTGGAAAGTGTGAGTGATGGCTTGTAAACCAGATAAATGCCTTTTGAAAGAGCTTTCCACTGATACAGAACTTTGATCTGTTTGCGTAGGCCAGTGGAGACATCCAGTGGCCACTGGTTGACAAAGGGCTGTCTCTAGATTGTGACTGCAAACACATGAAAGGCTGATGTAAAAAAGGCATTTTTAGGAGTTGGGGTTTTTTTCCCTTTAAATTCAGAAAGGAGTTCCAGATGCAACACAGTAAAAATGAAGGTCTGTTGAAGAAACTACATTACCTGGTTATGCCATTTAAAGGGGTGCTGGCCTCGAGCCTCTATTAAACATGTCACTTGTGGCAGCTGTACTGAAGCCAACAGTACTTACTGGTCAGGTGCCCACATGAACCACTCGACTGAGTGCTTTGCTGCACTGAAATTTCATAGAAGCACATCAGACTTAAATCTTTTGCTGATTTTCAGATGTCCGGCTGATCAAGAGAGACTCATATGTATGTGGTTTTATGAATTGCTTGTTTCCAGTTGGTTTAATTTCATTGAATAATAATCAACTTTCCAGTTATTTTTAATGCATGACAGTAAATCTGTAAGATATTATTAATAGGTTTTTTAATGACAGAGGGATTTGGGAAGAATGGAGATACCAGGAAAATGGAAGTAAATGACAATGTTTGCAAATTTCTTATAGCCTTAAACACTAATTATGAGGACAAGTTTATGGAACATTGTAGCCTTTCAGAAATATTCTGTTCACTGAAGTGTAGAAAAAACTGTGGTATATTCAGGTAAAGGTGAGGAATTTGTTGGAATGGTTTCTGCCTTTTGAGTTCCATGCTCTTAAAATGTATAAGCAGTTTCATTATAAAATCTTGATTTTTTTACTCCACTTAATATCAAAACCCCAGTGCAGACAATATTTCAAATATCTATTAAATTGTTGAGACAAGATGAAGTAATAAACGTCTTTATTATATGAGAAAATGAAAACTGGAAGTAGAAAAAAAAAGGGCAATGTTCCTCCTTCACTGGAATGAAGAATGGAAAATTTTTTTTTTTTTTAAAAATCTGAACCAGAGTAATAAAAGTTTATAAGAAGTTAACAAAACTGAAAGGGACAAAGAAAAAAAATAAACACGACTCTTTCTGGTTATTGTCAAGAGATGTTCCCAAGCCTAATAAGGACAAAGTATCAAAGGAGACTCAAAACAGACCACATCACATTACTATTTCTTTTGAAGAGCCCAAATGTAGTTACATGATAGTTATTTCCTGGAAAATGTTTGCATATTGTTATTTAGAAATCTGGCATACAATAACTGCTGTAAAAAGCATTATTCCTCAAAAACTTGTAACTGTCCAAGAGTGGAAAACCAACCTGATTTGGGATCAATTTTCTCACATGGACCTTATAGCCTCCTAAACCACAAAGCTTGAGCTAATGCTCCAGTTCTGATAACTAAGCCCACACAGTCTATTAGCCTAAACAGAGAAACCTTAAATAAAGTAGTTCTGCTTTCTCGAAGGCTTTTGCAGAGAATCTGGTGTGTTACATTTCATATGCATTTTCCTTCTTTCTGTACAAAGCTGTGCAAACTGGTTGTGTTTAGTACCAACACTTGCTATCCACCCCAAGCTGCCCAGGGGATCACTGCTGGATCAGTGTGGAATTGTCACATTTAGGTGTTTGTGGCCTGGTGTGTCACTTAAGTCTACAATGGAGCTGCCAGCTTACAGCCACAGCAGTATGTGAAAGGGCCAGACTGCTGCTGTAGGGTACTGGACCTCTCTTTGTTTCCCTATATGTGCATGTGTCTTGAAGCACTTCCATATGAAAAGAAAATCTTCAAGGGGCCTTAAAGATCATGTAGTTCCAACCTCCCTGCTGTGGGCAAGGACACCTTTTACTAGACCAGGTTGCTCAGAGCCCCATCCAACCTGACCTTTAACACTTCCAGGAATGAGGCATCCACAGCTTCTCTGGGCAACCTGTGCCAGTGCCTCACCACTCTCACAGGGAAGAATGTTGGTCCCCTGCAAGTCTGTTGCTGAAATCCCACCCAATCCCAGCGCTGATAAGCTGTAACTGAGATGTTACATAAATTGACATGAGCACATCTCTTCAAAGTTTCTCCAGTGTCTGCTATGCTTCATTACACTTCCTGTAAAGCAGATTCATTTCTTTTATCGTGAGTAGATACTGAATTACAGACCATGGCAAGCTGGGCCCTGAAAATAACTGAGTTATGCAGAGACAACTTGTTCCTGGAACAATTGCTTCTGACACATCATGGATGAGTGTATCTTGACTTGTTATGGAGAAGCACTGAAGTTGACTTTACAAGGCAGTTTGCACACAGAATGAAGCCTAATTTAAATTTGCTTGATCCCATAATGTAGTATTAACATGATTGTGATATTTGCTTGCCAAGAGTGTGCATGCTCCTTCTGTGTGGGCACCCTCAAGGCACGTTTCTCAAATTGCACAGCTTGTTATGAACTATTTTTAGATGTTTAGGCAAACTTACAAAAACTGACAAATGGTAAAAGCATTCTGTAATGTTCTGTGGAGAACTAGAACTGCTATGTAGATAACAACAGGGAGTCTGGATCTCACATTAAATTAAGATTTGGACTAAGGAACCATCGAGGAGGTTTTGTACATTTCAGTCCCTACCTCCTGGCAGGGGGAGCATGAAATTCCTTTGTTGTATCATTTATTCTGATTGCACCTACAGCCAGTGTTATCTGTGGCAGGAGATTTAATGTGCATGCTGTAAGAGGCAGTACGTGCTCCAAGCAGCTTGAAGTCTCCAGAGCTGAGACGGAAAAGAAGAGCTTGGTACATTCTTTAAGGACAGTCAGTGTACGGTGTCATTTAGTTTACTGATAGTTCCATTCTGATTTGATTTGGGTATTATTTCCTGGGGTTTTTTGGTCTGCGCCTATTTTTAATTTCCCTTTGAACAACTGAGTACATTATTTATCAAAGGTATTGTGGTTGGAATGCTCTTTCTTCTGACATTTTTTCCTGAGAATATCATTAGATTGCAATTCCGTGCATTGGCAAGCTGCCTGCTGAGCTCTCTCTTTATCTCTTCAAGCTCGGCGCAGAGCAGCTCAATCACAGCCTGGCCTCCTTATCCACTATGCTCATGTGCCTCCCCACAGCCTTTCCTTGGGCGGCGGGGTGGTGAGGATGGCAGAATGCATTCGAAGAGGAAGCTGAAGGAGGGGAAGAGCTGATGTGAAGTCCAAATGCCCTGCACGCACGCTGTGGTGTGCAGGTGGAGGGTCGGGAAGCAGAGGGCCTGAGTGGAGAGTGGGACACGGGGGCCGTGCAATGCTATGGGGTTCTGGTCGTGTGGAGGGTGGAACGTGTGTGGCCACACAGGGGGACCGGCCTTGGGGACCGGCCGCGCGCTGTGCCAGCCGAGGGAAAGCGGCTGGAACTGGAGGACTATGTGCCCCACCGTGCCACTCCAGGGCCCCTCAGCATGGCACCAGGGCAGGTCAGCACGGTGCTGACATTAGAAAATGCTCTTTCTCGATGAAATGCGAACAGGTCTATTCACAAACTCCTGCAAGTAGGAATGTTTCCGAAGGGATGACTTTCTGCCTTGTTCCACGGCGCACGGTTTCTAGATTTACACTGGGTGTTTTATGAGGACTTTAATATCTTACACTTTCATTTAATGAAAGGGCGTGGGATGAGGGTGAAATTGCGCAGAGGAGTGGGTGCATAAAGGGGTTGATTCGCCCAGCGTGCTAGGCAGCGGCTGAGGGACGGCACAGCCGCCATCACTGCAGGCATTGCCCGGCCCTCGCTGGGTCCAGTACGGCCATCGGCTCCCTCAGGGCTGAACCTGCTGGGAGCCGGCATGGGTAGGGCTGCGCGCCCCGGGAGTGGCTGGACCCGGGGCGAGAACGAGAGAAGACCGAGAGTGTTCAGTTGCAGGGAGTTTCCGCTTATTTTACTCTCTCCCGGGAGTTTTCTGCCTCGGGCCACGCCGCATTTGGCCCGTGTCCGGTGCTGCTCTCGCCCTGAAGCGCTCGGGTTGGGCCGGCCTTGCCTAATCGCCGTGACACCGCCTCGGGCTGGGAGCGTGCTGTGGTCTCGGGTACACCTGTGCTTTCCCTGTCGTGGGATTAAAAGATCAGGATTGTTCTTTGAGTGTCAGCCTGTGAATCCCGGTAAAGGACACTTCCTCCCTTGCTCACTTGTGCTTCCCAGCGGGTATGCGGCTGCCATCCCCTCTGCAGGGCCTGAGGAGAATCCTCAGCCTGAAATGCTGCTGGAGACACAGTTTGAACTCCAGCCACTGGTTGTAGTGTGATAACATATAAATTAATCTTTTCCCCTTTAAAAAATGTATGGATAGTTCTGACAGTTGAATTTTTCTCCTCAAACCTGTACTGCACTGAAATCTGCAATGAAATGTGTTGATATTTGTGATTTAAATTTGTTCGGTAAAATCATTATTAGGAGAATGGTGGAAAGTTTTCACTGCAGTGTGTGCTGTGTGATGCAGAGCAGGTGCAGTTTGTAACATAATGTGAGGTCTTGGTGTTCTTATTGGGGATGTGGAAGGTGGTAGAACTGTGCTGTGGTCCTGCTTTAGCATGCCTGACTCTTACTCCTCATAGGGAAAGGGAGAAGGTAAGTTTCAACAGAGGACTTGGGAAAAAACCAACTCCTGAGTCTTGCAGTTTGGAGAAGACCAGGATGTCCCTGAGGTACTTAAGGCTAGTTTGGTAAGGATGTTTTAAGTAAAGTACTGGTTTTTTGATTTAGATAGTGTTTCAGTCTGTAAAACGAAAATCAAACATTACATGTTACCAGGATTCTTCACTAAAGACACCTCCTTCAGTTAAATCAATAATGAATATGTCTGTCAGAACCTGTGTGGTAACATTAAATTTCACCCAAGTTCACTATTTAATAAGATGGGATAAGGTGAGACTTCGCACAAAGATATGGTTATGCTAAGGTGAGCATGTGAATAAAAACCAAATACCCTAGGAGGACATGTTAAACAGTACCTGTATAATGAACTGTCCTAGTAACTATGTCACACTTCAAAAAAGCCGAGGTTTTTTTTGTGGAAATGTGTCTTGCTGCCAGCTAGTTGGGAAGGCCTTTGCCTAGAAGCCTTACTGTATCCCTTGGGGTCAGATGTAAAGTCTGGGATCAGATGACATGCTACTCAAAAATGTGGCCTGTGTGGAATCAATCGCCTCACAGCTCCTTCTTTGAATGATACTTTATGTCCAGTTCCCAAGCCAATAGTGCAGCTTGACCTACCACCTAAACTGTAAAACCTCAAGAGTTGTGGCAAAAAACAGGGTAAGGGAGGTTTATTTTACTAGTGTGATGTCTTGTTCTACATGGGAATTCTAAAATATGTTTGTTCTGCTGTAATTTCTGCATCTTACACAAAAATACGTAATGCTTACACAAAATCCTTATGGGAAATGTGTGTCATTCAGCAGGGGCAATTCAGTTAACAGATTTTGCTTGTTGCAGACTTTTCATCTTTCATTTTAGGAATGTTGTCTTTATGTAGTGTGGTTGGTATATGCCTAATCAAGGCAGTACCTTATGGGTGCTCATCAGAAGAATCTGAATATTGAAGGCCAGAAGGTGATGGAGTGTGTTTGTTGTTAAGGCCTGATTTGTTTGTTTGTTTGTGGTCAGAGACAGTGACTGTTCTAATATTTCTCTTTGTGTGAGCGAGAACAGTTCCTAACAAGAAAGAATGAAACACAGAAATAATTAAATGGGAATTATATTTTTACACAGCAAGTAATCTCAGTCTCCTTGGGGTTGTTACTGTGCTTGCATCAGCAATGTAGTAGGCTGACCTATCACAGCAGCAGTGAAGGAAGACAGAGATCCAGGAAAAAATACCATGCTCCAGCAGGTAATTTTTTCATCTCCAAGTAGCACAAAACTTTTACTGGGATCTAGAAGGCCAGCTGATAATTTAAAGAATAAATATTTTAAAGTATCAAAACTATGGGGGAGAATCAGTAGAGGAAGAATATGGGAATGTGAAGCTTCAGGATACTGAACTTAAGGGAACCAACACAGAAGATAAGGACATTTCAGAAACCCTAAATGGCTTGTTTGACTTGATTTTAGAGAATGGAAAGATAAGAAAATGTACTCTCCAGAGGTGCTGCTTGATTGCTAGCTTTGCATGTTATAAAAATAGGACACTTTCAGACACAGAAAAGGACAAGTTGAGTTAAATTGTAATGAATCACAGAAACGGGGTTATATTTATTTGAGAATTCTGAATATAGTTATGTGTGAAGTGATGAAGCTGCTAAGAATAAAGCTCAGTTTATCGTTAGACGTGACTGTTACACTTGGAGATTGAACTGCAGGAAATACCTCAGTTTGAGTTTTTAGGTTTTTTTTGTTTGTGTTTTTATTTTTAATAACTAAGTGAAGTCCTTGGAATGATAAGCTAGTGAATCTAAAAAAAAAAAGTAGCCAGTGGAAGAATGATCTATTGAACATAGCATGCATGGCTTCTGCAAAAAACCCAAACTAGGTAAAACAGATCTTTGACCTCTCTTAAAATTAGTAGATGTTTTTGTGGATTTCGTCAGTAGATCACCAGGCACAATATATGATGTATATGAGTGGTAGTGAAAGGAGTTCAGCTGTGTGAGGGAAAATCTAAGACAGAATTGGTCTGCATTAATCCTGTGTCTGCACAGGGGGTAACTGAAATTGAGCTGAAAATTTGGTACTTCTACAGAAAACAGTTGTTTAATATATATTTGAAGTGATTGCTTTTATTTATTTCGGCTTTTGTTGTCTTAGCTGAAGATTCAAAAATACACTGAAGTCAAGTAGAAAATCTTGTGAACGCAATGTTTTAGCATTAAACGAGGGCACATAGCATCTCCTTTGACAGATTAAATAGTAGGTTTCCGTTTCAGTATAGGGGATGAGCTGAAGCTTTATGAAGTGAGAGGAATTTTAGTTCATTATTGTGGCAGCAATGAAAGTATTGTCATAAGAAAAAGGATTTCTGTTTGGACCTCGCTGCCACTGTGTATCAGTGCTACTCTTGGTTGGAAAGAAACTGAAGGTACTGTTATGTCAGTTAGCAGATGGGGATAATAAGCTGAGAGCAACTTTGACATGACAGATGATTTGCAATAGGAAGGCCACACAAATGTGTTAACAAACCTGATAGCATAAGGTGTGGGGAGTGTTAGACTGTATCTGCTCAAGGAACAGATTTTTCACAGGAGAAGGTAACATGTCTTGCTTCTTGTCTTTGTGTTCCTCTCACCCAGAGTTCAGTGGACTGATTTCCTATTGGTTCTTGCATGTCAGCAGAAATCACAGGGTTTTGAATAATAATGCATTTTATACATTTTTGAAAATTAAATTTAGTGGAATAGAATGAAAGAGTTGAGTTTTTTTACTGGAATAGCCACTAAAGGATAACTTGTTAAAATGAAGAGAAAAAACAATAGAATTTTTAAAAATGTGCATCTATCTTGCTTAAAATGTTCCTCAGTGCTGGGTGTTTGTATGCCTAACAGACCTGAACAGTCTGGAGACTGTAAGTGAGCCTGATTTGATGCACATCCTTCTGATGACGGTGTAATTTTTCTGCCACTCAGGAGTTATGAAATACCATAACTTTTACTATGCTTTAAGAAGACTAACTGGGCAATTTTTTTATGAAACTAAAAGTACTCTTGGTCATTTAGGGACGTGTCAGTTGTTAACGACTGAGGTACTGTTTACATTGTCATAAGGTGTGTTGAAATGCTTACCTTGGAGTTGATTTCTTAATCGCCATTCATTTGATGTGGTCACTCACATTGCATTGTTTGCATATTTATTTCTTCCCCTCAGATCTTACTGCTCGTTTAATGAGCTTTTCCTTTTCCAATTTACCGCTGTGCTCTTTGTAATGGGGCCTTGTGTTGTGTCCACAGTGAAGGGGAGTCAGAAGTGTGAGCTGAACTGCCGGGCCATTGGCTACCGCTTCTACGTGCGCCAGGCGGAGACAGTGATCGATGGCACCCCCTGTGACCCCAACGGGACGGCCATCTGTGTGGCAGGGCAGTGCAAGGTAAGGCAGGGGCTGCCCAAGCTGGGCAATGCTGTCTTAAACTTCCTTCTTCTTTATTTTTATTAAAGTAGATGTGAAAAACATTAACTTTTATTATTACAGGTTGGGTTTTTTCTTAACTAACGTTTCTATTTACTGAGAACAAACTAAGGAGTGCTGAAGGGATGGATTCAGGAGGTGTTTAAGTCACAATTAAGGTGACTGCCAGTGAGCTTTTTCCACATATTTTACTTTCTACAGAAGAGATACTTTGAAAGAATCAGAACAAAATTATTGAAAGCTTAAATAAGAAAGAAATACAATATCTTTCTTTGAGTCAGTTTTAGAGAGATCTTTCTCAAAGTCTGCAACAGAATGGTTTCTTTTTATTCCTTTATAGCTGCTTGTAGTCTAACTTTTCTGACTGGGCCACGTTTGCCTCAGGTCTTACTGGCTCTCCATTTACTCAGCAGTGATGTTTTCTTGGAAATAGTTGAGTGGTTACTTTTCATGGGTTCAGAAGGAGCTGCTGTGTTGACTTTCTGCAGTCTGCTGTGTAGATTCCCTTTGCAATGAATAAATACACTTTTTGCAAGATGGTAGCAATTTTAAACAAAATGTTGCACTGTTTAGGAAAAAAAATTGTTATCTTTCAAGTAAGGTTGGTGAAAGAAATAAATTCCTAGCAAGAGGCATTTGACACTTGGCTGATGTTTCCTATATATGTTAGCAAAAGATGCAGAAGTGGCTCAGATGTGACTCATGAACTCAAGCAGTGAAAGATCAAGTTCAGTTTAAATAGTTGGTTTGCCAGGGGAAATCACTGATGAATACAGCCTTGTCCTCTGCATGTCCCGATTCCTCTTACTTGTGCACATCTGGACAATGCCATGTTTGTTTCTATTCTGTGTTTCTTAGTGCAAGCAAAGCCATAGCTTTGAATTTCCTTTGTACAGGAAAGATCTTGTTGATTGTGAAGTTGATTGTGCTTTAAAGCTTTCCTTGATCTCAGACTAAATTCAGGAAGGGCAGAAACTTGTTTTAATTGCAGTTCTGATCTATGACTCAGAAAACTGATAACTGAGTTGTGTCTAATGAATTTATGGTCTCTATCACCCTCTGTTGGACTTTTTTTTACATTGCCAGAACAATAATATCCTTGTGTTACAAACCATTATCTATTTAGTTCCCAGGACCATTGTTTTTGATTAGTATTTTCAGCTTACCTTATTCTTAAGAGGAAAAAAAAGATGGAAAATGCTAGTATAATAAAAATGATTCAGAAATATAGTAAAGAATATGCTATATGAGATGAAATAGTCCTTTAAAAAAACTTGAAGTGAAAAAGCCCAAGAAATTAGAGTATTTAATTGTAAGAACATATTGTCTATCTGTGACATTGCCATAACTGGCACATATAATAATGCAAGTACTAGAAAGAAAGCTCACTTGTCATTGAAATGATTGTGTATTTCCTGGTCTAGACTAGACTCTGATTCATAATGAAATTAAAACTTCTTAAATGAATTAAACACTTTAAAAATAAAACTAGGCAAAGTAGGAAGAATGAGGTGATATTCTACCTAAGCAGAAGAAAGAAGGAGAACAATGATCTTGATAATCAGTTGCATTATTTCTGTGTAAGTTTGGTTTTCTGCACACTTGAACAATATTATTTCTGATGGATTTTGTTAAGTGAAGAAATGTTTTCATTGACAGTCTTATTGAGTTCCACTTCTGTTTTTTAATAGTTTTTATTTAGTGCCACAGCTGGTTATTGCTAATACATATGCTTTGAATGTTTTTCAGTATTATTGAGAATGTGTTGGTTTTTTAAATACATTTGCAACTGCTCTTCTAACCCTACATTTTGACAGTGCTATAGTAGTAAAAAGTGACTGCCAATGGGACTTCCTTCAATTTGCTGGTTAGTCAGAAGTGTCTGTTTTCTTCCTTCAAGATTTTTTTTTTCTTCTTTTGTGTGAAATGAGTATATCCTTATATTCCTTTGGGAGACAGTGGGCTGGTCCTACTCAGCAACTTTTCAGCTTAGAAGAAAAATGCAGAGAGAATACTGACGAGACTTTAATAAACAAGCTATGAGAAAAGAATGTTCTTAATAATTTTGGCCTTGCCCGTAGAATAGGAAACGTGCCTTTAGGGCAGAATGTTGCATGTGTTTTTTGCACGTGTGTAGGACAGTCCCACTAGCAGAAGTCATCCCAGTACCTGGGCAGGTGTGAGCACCGACTCAAGGTAGTTTTGGAGACAGAAAAGTTATTTGGGAGCCGTGAAGAAAATTGGTTTTGCAGAGATGTTCGTTACCACGCGGGGGCGCGCTTTACAAAAGGATCATTTAGCATTTCACCCAAAGTTCTGTTCGGGTGGGAACTGTAGATACCTCTTAAAGGTGCCTGAAACAACTGTTTTCTGTCTCCTGATTTTTATATTACATTTTCTCTTTGCAACGTAGTTTGTTTTCATCTTCCAGTTAACTTCTGAAGTTAATTGAAAAATATCTAAGCAGTTTTAAAATGCACACTGTAACTTCAGTAGCAAAATGAGTGGCAATAGAGATTTTACTTGCCTAAAAAAAAAAAGAGTGCATCAGATGCTGAAAACCTTGCAAACTTTCTAGAGAGATAACTTATGTCAGCTGTAGGGAGCATAGCCAACCATGCTAAATGTCCATCAGAAAAGCATGATGAGGCAAGGAGCTCCTATTTGGGACTGTACTGGTATGTGCTAGTGTCCAAGTAAGAGAA
The DNA here is from genome assembly GCA_013398955.1 of Callaeas wilsoni. NCBI lineage: Eukaryota > Metazoa > Chordata > Aves > Passeriformes > Callaeidae > Callaeas > Callaeas wilsoni. The sequence goes on from VWPU01015968.1 coordinate 53,073, forward strand.
CTATAGATGACATTATTGTTTTAAATTAGGGAACTTTTAATGGCTGTAGGATCAGAGTGACAGATCAGGATGATGAGAAGTCTGTATTTTCAGTAAGTTAGGATTATTCTCTTAACTGATACATGCTTGAATATAGAGTAGTCCTATGGTTGTTCTTGTAAGGTTATAGAAGCTGTTTTCTGTAGTAATCTCAATTTACCTGTGCAATATTGATTGCTTACATTGAAGAAAGGTTCGGGGTGGATTTGGAGTTTTTCTGTGTGTGCTTTCTTGAAGCTGGAGCCAGATTTCCCTCCCTTCTCTGTTGTCTTGTGTTTACTTTGCAGGTGCTTCTGAGTGAGTACTCTGTACAGTGCTAGCATCTGTAAAGCTTTTCTCATTTTTCCTTTGGCCTTACAGTGTTCTTTTTAATCACTACTAATAGAAGAAAGAACCTGATCTCTAGATTAACAAAGCAGAAGCATGTTGATACCTATATCTGTCCTTCACCTGATTTAGAGAAAATACTTCTAGTTGCTTGTTTATATTGCTTGGTTGTATTGGAGGGGGGTGTATTCTTCACTGAACAAGAACTTTGTAAATCTTTCTGTCATGAGATTGAAAGAATTTGAAAGCAGCCTGAGAAACTGTACCCATTGAAACATGGTCTGTGCATCAGGGGTGTGCTCTGGCTCTCGGTTCTTTGGTGTTAGCATTGCTATTTGGTACTGGGGAGCACAAGGGTGAGGTGATGCGTGGTGTCAGGTATGATTTGTATTTGAGAAGGACCAATGTGAGGAACTGTTTTTGGGTGCTTGATCTTACCCTAAAAGCTGGCCTTGAAACAGTGAAACAGAAGGTGCATTCTGCTGAGAATTGTCACCAAAGCTTTGCCCAGGATTGCGCAAAGGACATGCTCTGTGAAAGTGGAAAACCAGATCATGGAGTCCATGGCATTCAGATGCTGAAATGCATTGTAGAATCAAATGAAAATTAAATCTCTTGTTTGTTCATATTCAAGGCTTGCTTTTTTCTTACTGTTTTGTTTGTTTTTTATCAATGGTTGCTGAGGACACAGTGGTTTGAGCTCAAGACCTTTTTTACAGATTAGGTGGGATGCATTCAAAGAGGCTCATACTATGTATCTAGCCTCTGTTGAAGGCATTTCTTTCAAGGAAAAATGGTTGCTCTCTAAAATATACCATAAATGTGAAAAACTATGGTTACAACAGAACATTGTCTCCTTCTTTTTGCTTTTTCATAGATACCATTGTAATTTCTTGGCTGTTTGAAGTAGGACTCTTCATTGTTTCTCTTCATAATGGCTTGCTAATGCCAAGCTCTGCATTGGGAAACACCTGCCGGGCATTAATAAGGTGTTAATGGAAGAAACAGGTTCCTGGGAGCTAAGAAATAACTGTTCGTTGCCACTTCTTCCGTTAGAATAGTTTTTGTTAAATGTTTTACAGGGTGAACCTCTGTGATATTTCTTGACCTCACTCTCTAGAAAGTCTTTTATTCTTCTTCCATTTGTAAAACAACACTAAAATTTTTTGGCGTATGATCTTTGACCATGATCTAACTTGTTTCTGATACCTGATACACAGGAGGGCAACCACTGCATGTAAAAACAGTGAAAGGATAACTTTGCTACCTTTGAACTGATGTGAAATCTGGTGATGGGTGGCTGTGACTAGCAAATACTCAAGTTCACACAAAATGACTAAACACTATATCTCTATAATTGTTCTTTTCGCCTTGTCTAGCAGCCTCTTGTTCTGCAAAAGACCTCACAATCCAAAGGATGGAGCTCCTCACTCTTCCATGGAGCTGCTAGCTGAATCTATAGTTGTGCATCTTTAGTTTCGCTATAAATGACCCAGTAAAACTGATGTTAGCAGGATCAGATGTCGCTTAAAATGGCATTTAACATTTGAAAAAACACCAAACAAAACCCAAATGCACCTCAAAGGATATTACAAAATACCTGCATTCTGAAAGGTTTTTAACTGCTTTTAAATGTGCTACATAGCCTGTTGCTTGGAAGACGTTTGTTTTGCTTCAGTTTTGTGAAAAACACGTTTTTTCTCCTGTTAGGATTTAAAAGCTTTTAATAAAGGGACAATAAGGGATAAGACAATAAAGCAAAAGATACGGCGCCGGGCGGCCGGGCGGTCTCTGTCCCGCCAACGGTCCGCCCTGCCCGAAGCAGTTATCTTTGTATTTATCCTTTAAAGTTTTACATATGCATTTAACTTCTAAATACGCCTATACATATTCATGACCTCTCCCTGCTTCGTATTTAAATGAACTCAAAGGTTATTTGAGCATGCGCCGTGCTTCTTGGTGGTCGTGGGCCGGGGTCTTCAGGGATGAAGAAGAGTCTTCCTCTCAGGGGCCGGGGTCTTTCTCTCAGTTGAACTTTTTACCTTTCCTTGTCACGCATGCTCTTTTAGGCTTTTGGATTCGGCCTGCGCTATGAGCTTAGCTTCAGCTGATTCAGGGGTTTCGGAGAGCAGGGACCAGATCAGATGGCTTTCTTGTTTACAACAAACTTATATCTTTCTATTCTGCTTCTGACAAGCACCAGCAATAACAAGGGGGTCTGGATGGATTATCCCTTAACCCCCCCCTTTGAACTTTCTTGTATCTTATCTACACCAATTTCTTCCACTCAAGGACGGATTGCATCACTACATTCTCTATTAACAGAACAAACTACAGTCATATTCTTATTGTGAATCCATTTTAACATTATACATTTAACATTCTTTAATACCTGCGAAAAGCCAATATTATAATATATATCTATAACAGTTTGAAGCAAAAGTAGGTGCCGAAGTGCAGCATAGAATGGCTAATCCAGATTCTGATTCTCTCTCTGCTCCACACTCTGTTCTCCTGTCAGATGTGGTCAGTAATGTATAACTTGCCTATCGGAGGCAGCTTGAGACACAGCAAAGGGAGTTTTGTGTACCTTTATTTTGTTCTTATTTCTGCAATTTTTGAAACAATTATTTTTCAGGTTTGGATGTCTTTATAGAAAGGTAGATGTAATCCTTATCCGCAGTATGCCTTTGTCTTCATAGATTTGCTGACAGTGTTAGAAAATACATACCAGCTTTGAGCTTAATTGTATCACTACAGAAGTTGTTGTGAAAGCAAATGCTGTTATGTCTAATGATTAAGTGACACAATTAGGGAATTTTATTATACTTGAGGTATGCTTCTCTTTGAAGTAGTTTGAAAATGATGTATTTAAAATAAATCCAAAGTAAATCTAAAAAAATCTAAAGTTTTCAAGAATGCTGGGGATAGCAGTGGACTAGAAAATAAAATATTGTATGTTGTTTGGCCTTGATTTTTTTCCCTGATTCAACAGTTTGATGTATATCAGGTTGAAAGTGAAGTCAGGTTTGTTTATGAATAATTAATTATTCCCTAGGTTGGAATAATCAAATGATCACTCCAGCTTAGTTTTAAAGAAACAAGATGAAGTCCCGTGGTACACTGGTATAAAAGGAGGCTGGGAGTGTTTGTGAAGAAACATTCAGTAACACACCAATCCCTTAACATGGTTGTTCATTAACAAACCTGAACTCATGATCACTGCTTTTTCTTCTGAAATACTGGCTTTCTGTGATGGGGAAATTAAGTGTAGACAAGAAAAAGGAGTTTGGATTAAAAGAGAAAATAAATGTGATCTCAGCTATTCCTTTTTCTCAGTCCCTTGCCAAAGTATTCATGAATGCACTCTAACAAAACAAGCTATGGTAGGCCATAGTAAGATAGATTGCACCACTGTCCTGCATTCACAAAAGAGGAAACCAGTGAAGAGCTGTGTACTCTGTATCATGGTGGAGGTGAAGGGTTTGATGTCATGTCTCTTATGCAGAAATTACTAAGTTATAGTTAATGTCTTTTTAAGTAACCAATAGAACCAAACCTGTTTTGTGTTACATTACAGCAGTTCAAAGAAAAAAAAAAAAAAACCAAACCAAGAAATTTCAACCAGTTGAAATACATTTGATTTCAATGAATGTATGTGAAAGCAGTTGTAAAAGACACTCATGTAGCTAGTGCAAGACCTCTCTTCTGAGGGAAAATAGCAAAAGGAAACAAAGTAATTTAGATTTTATTGTAAAGAAACAAAGAGGGGTGCAGCAGAACATTATGTTCTGAAACTCACATTTAAGGGATCTGTTAAACACCTGGAGAAGCAAGCCGTGGGGAGAAAGCTATTAAGAAGGGGACTGGCTGCATTAAGTATTCGTTCTTGTTCTCATATTTAGAAGAGGGGTGAAAACTTCACAATTATTCCTGAAGTATAAATGATACCTTTCATTGTTAACTGGCTGAATTATATTTCTCATGCTAGAAATGTTCAAGCCATTTGACTTTCAGTATCTCATTGTGGTGATTACCTTGGAACTCCCAAAAAGGGCTTATAGGTGCTGTCTGCAGAATGCTTAAAAGATCCTGGCACCTTGATCTCAGCTGCCTGAAAATAGAGGTTGCCAGCAGACCCCCTCAGACAGATGTTAACACAGGAGCATCTGAGTTTGGCTTGTTGTCTATGTGTTCTATGGCAGTAGAGGCTCTGAGTGGGCAGCATCAGTTTTGTACCATTGTCCCAGGAAAATTCTGGAAAGGGGAACTTGCTTACTGCAGGGGGTGTGTTATGGTCATGCACAAAAGAAATGAAAAAATGAAGAAACTGTTCTTGAATTTATTGTTGTCTGCTAATGTTTATACTAGAAGACTGTCACTGTAAACAGTCACAAATTATTTTATCATGATAAACATGAGAAAAGCAAGGGGAATAAAAAAGAATTGTATAGTATTAGAGCAAGCTTGTACATCACATATTTCATGAGAATTCTTATTTGATTGTGTACTTTCTCTCTGCTTGCTTGCATGGTGTCTGTTAGTAGACTTGAACCTGTAGTAGAATTGGAATGTGCAGTAAAACTTAAAGTTATTATACATAAAAAAAAGAAACATATGTATGCTAGAGACAGCTTATTAGCAGATTGATGTGTTCTCATGGCAGGTGGGCTCATGAAGTAGAAGGGGGGCTATTTATGAACATTTGTGAGGAAAAATAAAGGCTTGCATATGGGAGGATTTATGAGGTGAGTGTTAAAACAATAAGTGAAACAATAAATGGAATTAGTATTTCATTTTAATTTGATTTGTTTTGTCACTTTCAATTCATGCTGCCTCCTGTGATGTCCCTGATCTGGAGATGAGGTTTATTTCTTTGTTTGCAGTTGTGCTCCGTTGTGCTAGCAGTGTTAGCAATTATGCTGTGTTGATTAGTGATATTTCAGGCCTCATCTAAAAGTCAGAGTTCTTAGAAATACAATATGGAAGTGTATTTATTGCTAAAGGTTTGTCCATCTCTTTTTTTTTTGCAATGCTCTTATACTCTTACGCCACCTGGTGACAGGTGAGTAGTGTTACTATTGATAAATCATTGATTAGATGAAAATTTTATTACAATTCAGTCATTTCAGGAACTTCAGAATTTAGGCACTAGGATTTTTCTTTGTTAATTGTAATAAACTATCAGAAGCCGGTAACCCAGAGGTCTTAGTGAAAATAGAGGAATTTTTAGAAAGCAGTGACAGTGCAGCAAAATGCTGTCTAACCTAGGCTGGTTTTTACTAAGGAGCCCAAGAGTAAGTTAATGCTTAATTTTGTTTTGATGACTTTTTGGAGCAAATTAAAAATGCTAATAACTGTAACAGAATATTCCAAAATAGCTATTATTTAGTCAGGAAACTGGAACAGCAATCTTGGAAATCTACAGGAAATGAAGTATTTAGGCTTTGTTTTCATTTAACTACATTATAAAATTACTTTAGAGCCTGGAAAGGGTCCAGTATGTTTTTAGGCACTTCTATTAAAACAAAGAATACAATTTTGATAGACTGAGATAAGCAAATTCGTCACATGAATAAATAAATCCTTGGGAAGAAGGTCCATAGAGGCTCTAGCTGTGTCTACGCATCTATTTTTCTTTTTATGCAGCACTTGCATACACAGATATAGATGAACCTAGAGCAAATAGCTGAGGAGCTGTTCTGTTTTAAAATATGCTTGAAGTATTGACTTACTGTGTTAGACCAAAACCATGAAAAAACTGTAACTCTTTGAGTTAGGAAGGTGCCATTGTGTCACTGTCTTGTGGAGAGACTGAGTCCCTGGGCTAAGTAGAGTGGCTGCGTGGTTCCTTCTAAGAGCTGGTATGGATGCAGATCCCTATTCCAGCCAAAGTATCCAGGCTGTTCTGCAGTGGATTTCCTGTGGGACCTAGGATATTTCAGTTAACCTCTGGCTGTTGTTACTCTAGCGCTGTGCAGGGGTACTGAGTGTCTGCTGGGAGTGCAGTTGTGACCCAGGAGCTCTTTTTCAGACCCTGTAGCCCTGTTAAGAACCAATTTTTTAACCAAGGTGAAGCCCAGTAGTTTTGCGACTTCCCTTCCTTGGGTGGCTTGCTGGGAACTGGTTCTCATCCCTTCCACGTGATGCATCTTTGTCCCAAATGTGCTTTTAATGCCCAGATTCTCCATCTCAAAATAGGAATGATGTGGCAAATCCTTGTTTCATAGGATTAATGTGATTTGTGTGTCCTAATGGTAGTGAAACGTACTTAAGGCTGAATTAACAGCAGAGTGTTGTGCTTCACTGTACCAAGCTGGAGGTTGTGTAATTTCTGTATGTTTTGACCATATTCATCTGCAGGAAGCTGTATTTTGCCTTTCAGCCAAACAAAAGTGTGGAAGAATAGTCGCAGGGAGAGCAAGAATCTGAGTCTTAACCCTTTGCTGAAACCGGTGTTTGAATTTTGATGCAGCAGCTCATGTTTACAAGATGTTTACAAGATACCATTTAGTTTTACAGAAGTCTATGCAGAGTTCCTCTCAGTTTTAAATTTCATATTGGTTAAGTTTTCACATAAGGGTTTTGAGTTTTTTTCAACAGTTCAGAATAAAATAGTATCCTGGATGCCACCTGGAACCACCTCAGTCTGTGAAATTTAGTAAGATTAGAGATTGGAAAGTGATGTACAGCTAGATCAAAATGAGCTTGTTCAAACTTGGTTTAAACAGAATTTTTAACAGAACCTGAAACCAGCCAGATTTTCATATGGCTTCACACTGAATCTGCCTCTACAGTTCTCTTTTTTCTCCCCACAAGTGCCGGGGTGTCTGACTTTTGAAGTCCTACAGAGTGGGGTCACATAAATGTACAATAATTTAGTTTTTCATTTAAAGTAATGTAAATTTCCAGCTTCCATGTTTTCTGAGAGAAATCACAAACCGACAAGATCATACACTTAATAGCTCAGACTTCACAAAACAAGTGTGGTGAGCTCAAAACCTTCTTGAAAAGTCTATTGATTTGCAAGCCTGTGCCTTATTGTGGCATCTCAGACATTTTATTATTGCAACAACAGATTTTTCCCATTTGCAGAAATAACATCAAAACTTGAACAAAACAGAAATGTGATGGTATTACATAAGACTGACATATTTAATCCTTTTTATGGCCACAGGCTTCTCTGCAGTCACAGGACTATACCACAATCTTGCTGATGAGGAAGCAATCCAATTTTCTGGGGTTCTGGCAATATGGTGTCTTTGAACGAGAGCATTTATACCTTGCTCAGTGGAGTAATCAAAATGCTTGTGAATAACTTCCTGTTCCCTCTTTGTAACACAGACACCTGATCTGTTCACAGCCTCCTGTAAAACCTACTTGAACACATGCATTAAACTTGATCAATTTTATTTTTCAGGTATGGTGCATTTAAATGTATCAGTAATATTTGCCACATGACATGGTTGGCTTCTAGCTTGAAGCAGCTTAATGTGGCATCTAAATTTCATTAATTGAAAACGTGGCCAAGGTTAAAGCTGTGCCCACAGTCAAGCGATCCTAGTAGTTCACTGGGAGTGTTTTTGTATTGTTTGGCTTGTGTGTAGTTTTTACAAATCCTGCAAAGTGGAAATCAGAAACATACATATATATGTATCTCATAACAGGGAAAGATAAATTTGAAACAAAAGTGTGTTTTTTTCTATAAAATACAAAACGTTTTTACAGACATTACCTTTTCTTTTCCATACTAGAGCTGTGCCTATAATTGTAATAATTGTTGTGTGCCAGGCTGTTGACCTTGCAGAAATCAGAAATGTCAGACTTGTTAGTTACTGATAGTGGACTGCTGGTGATACTATTTATTTGTAGTCTGGCTTATTCTTATCAAGGTCATGAACACACCAGGAGCTGTGGTGACAGAGGTGGGAATGTGCAGATCAGTTTGGTTCATGTGTAAATATGAAAAATATCTGCAGAATTCTAGTGAGCAACTTAAGAAACTAGTTGTAACTAAAAGCAGTCCTCTAGTCCCAAACTTTTCTGTGACAGAGGCACTTTCATTCCCTTCCTGTCTATGTTTATTTCCTGTATCCCAAGCAGTTTTCCATAGAGGGATGTGAGCCTTTACACACAAGTATAATGGATTTCTGTAGATGTTTCAAGTGTGCCTTGATGGTATCTTACAAAATGCAAAGTGGAAGAATTGCTTAGCAGAACATTTTTGAAGGGGACTAAGTTTCTGCTGTGATGTAAAGTGTATATTCTTGCAAAGCAGATGCTTCTTCTTCAACATCATCTTGACATAAGATTCCAAGAAGTGAATGTAGTCTTGTTTTCCTAAAAGGCTGCTTTCCACTATATCTGTGTGACTGATTCATACCCTTTAGCACACACAATTTTACCCAGCTTAGAAGAGTGGAAAGTGTGATGAAAAGAAGAATTGGAGTTGTTCAGTTGTAACTTACTTTGTGCTTCTGTTGATGATATTCAGAGCAGAACCAAATCTAGACAGTTCTGTCATGGATTTTCAGACACACAGGTAAGAAATAGCATTCTGTGGAGGAGATAATGGGGGACTTTGAAGTCTTACACATTACACAGCTTGGGTAGTATGGGAAGGAAATGTTTATTTCACACACCTGTGCCCTGTGTTCAGTACAGCAAATATCTTGAAGAAAACATGGCTTTAAATCAACTGCTATTTGCTAAGGTTTGAAAGTACTTAGGGGCTGGATGTGAGACTACATTATTGCAGATTCCCCAGGAACAGTAACCACCTATGACTATGATGCTTGTTCATGTCAAGTAGGAAATAATGCAGCCTGGAATTGCTGCAGCTAGAGACTCAAGTTAATAGGTTTGCCTTCCGTTTGCTGTAGGTGAAGGGTTGTACAATTACTGTAATTCTGTTTCTCTGTATTAACATTATATTTCAGTAACTAGCTGTAGCTTGAGTATTGATTTTACTCATACTAAAAAATGAAATTTCCTAAAAGAAATCAACCTTTTGAAAAAAGGTAATCTTTTAGAATAGCTCTTTTCATTTTTCCGAGAGCTTTCATGATCCAAAACAACATGAACAAGAGGCAAAGACACTGTTCTCTTGAGGAAGAGAGGTAGGTGATAGGGGAAAATTGAGTAAACATACTCAATTTTATTAGAAGAGAATCCAGGCCTGCATCTCAACAAATTCTGTAGCAAATGGATCCATTTTTAGCAATTTTATTGCTGCTGAAAGCTATTTTAGGCTAATATTAATTAGTTCCGTTAACTTTTGTGCTGGAGTTTGAGATGGTGACCTTATGAAGAACAACAGAAAGATAGCTTGGACCTTTGATTTCTCCATCTGGCCCATCAGGATTCAGGAGACCTTTGCTGTTGTTGCTGAGGAAGTTGTCACTTCAGTAAGAATACTCCAGGCAACACATTGATAACACTGGAAAACCATCTTGTTTTGGTCGGTTTTTTTCTTTTCTTTTTTTCTTTTCCCCCGCTTTTGGGATGCATTTAATGGTGAATTGTTTCCTTCTTGGCAGTTTCTTTGGAAGCAGGCAAATTTTTAGAGTGATGGATGTCTCTCCGCTGAAGAGAACATTAGTTCAGGGGGAAACAGTGAGCTTCTTGGAGCTACCACTAATTCTGTAAAAATGAATACATTTTATTCATGCCTTTGAATTCAATGCAATAAACATGCTTGAATTTTTTCTGAGAGCATTGCTAGCTAGTATGTATTACATGACTTCAAAAAGGATGTGGTTCGATGTAGGTTTTTGGGTGTACTTCACCTTCCCCCTGCTTCTGGTGCCATTTGACTTTAGTGATTCTACATTGCTGAGATATATTCCTATATTTGAGAGGCTATGTTAAGCTATTTTGATCAACACTTGAATCATCTTGAGGTTAAAGTTCTACATTTTTGTCTTACTGAATATTTTTCTTCAGATGATTCAAGGCAGATGTTCCATACACACAGAGAGGTAGTGCTGTATGTGAAGTAGAAATGTATTTTTGGGTTTCCATAGTTTCCAGTACTTAAACGCAAAGACCACAATGTCTGAATTTACCTTAGCCATTGCAGAAGATCTCTTTGGGGTTTGTGTTGATAGACCAGATCTCATTTTGTTATGGCTGTGTATGTGACCAAAGGTGAAGAAGAACTTGGCTAACCTTTCCCACTTTTTAAAGACTTGAAGTCCTCACATTTATGCCATTGTTTAATGATTTAAAATTCTCATAAACAGTGCACATAAAAAATGTTTTATCTTCCATAGTAAAATAGTAAAAGGACTGAATGTGAAATATCAAGAGATATGGGGGAATAGGCATTCACTAAAGCTTATTTAAATGAGATATGAACACAGGCAAATTGGACCCTAAATTTGGGGTCTTAATATTAATATTTAAATACTCATCTCAATGTTTGCTGAGAGGGAGGAAACAACTTTTAAAATAGATTCAGGTGGCCTTGCACAACCATTGAGTATTATAAGGAAATGTGATTTCATCGTTGTTGTGCTGAATGGATGCAGTACATATGCACTGAAACTGTCTTAGTGTCTGAATACCCAGCATTTACACCCTTAAGTAGGTACAGTGGCCTGCATGGAAGCATCCTAAAATATCTGTATTCTCTAAGACTGGAGAATAGTTGGCATAATTGTATATGTCTCCTACCATGGCAAGGCTTCATTTTAAAGGGATTGTTGCAGTTTATGCTAACATTTCAACAAATGGGGCATGACTGAAAAGTCTTTGACCTGTGGAAATCCTACCTGCATGAGGATATTGTTTTACAGCCTATAGAATTTTATTAAAACAAATAAATTTTATTACTGCAGGATTTGTTTGTTTAGAGTTGGCATGATGTGGCAGATGCAGTTTATCCTACATGCCTGAAGTTTGTTAAGTCCCTTTGCCAGCAGAAAGTCCCAGTGTGAGGGACATGACTTCTGAACTCTGGAATGTTTGCAGTGGACTCCTAGACTGCTCCAAGGTCATTCACCTCTGTTATGGACACTAATGAATTTGTATAGCTACCAAGCTAGACTGCAGCTTGGAATTGCTTTCGTAGGTTTGTTTCCCCCCTCTGGTATATTTATAAAGCTTAAATTTCTATTTTCTAGGAGAGCAAAACATTTTTTTAAAAGTTACTGTTTTGCAAGTAGTACTTGTACATTGTGATGTACATCATGGATGCTTTACTACTACTGCTTGTGCTGATGCAGACCAGATACTGGATAGAACCAATTAAACCAGTCCAAAAGGAGATCATAAACATCAGTGTTAAGTAACTGCATCTTGCTGGACTGTAAAATGCTTGACTTCTTGTGTAGGGCTTTTTGAAATGTGTGCTTCCAGTTCTTGTTGCTTAACGTTTAAATTGTACCAGATACTTAAAGCAGTGTATATTTCTTTACTTTTCAGGAGCCATTACAACAAACTTTGAAGTATTTTCTGTGAATCTAATGTATTAGGAGTTTAACGTCTGGTGTTTTTGTAGTTATATTAGTGAAAACAGTACTTAAGAAAAGCTTCAGGCTTATGTTGCTCTATGAGTCATTGTTAAAAAATGGGTTCATCTTATTTGTTTTCTCCTGCAAGGCAGCTTTGCTGAGCAAAGTATAACTGAAACTTGATCCTTCAGAAGATGTGTTCTGTTTAGTTGTCCTTCTAATGTTAAACTTTCTGGTAACCATTTTATAAAACCACATAAAAATCTTACCTATCAGATGTTCGGTCATTTGAACTGTCATGTCTAAGTGCCATTCTGAGAGAGAAATAATTATTCTAGTCTTATGAAATAGAAAGCCTTTGGGCTTGTTTTTGTCAGAACCCTATTATCTTTATCTACCTTGATTGTTAGGAAGCATGAGGAGGACTCGTCAGTCTTGGAAAAATCTCACTCCTCATGTATTTTTAAATCATCTTAATAATATGAATGAAACCATTGGCACTTTCATATACTAGAGACTACTGCTGCCTTTGCCATACTCTCTTTTGAACATCAGTAGTGTAAAAGTCCTCAGTTTCACCATCTGTATTGTGTTCCAGCCCTCAAGTTTTTCTGTGTCTCACTTGCTGTAGAAGTTTAAGCTGCAGGACTGAATTCTTGATTACAGCAGTACACCTTGTTGAAATTATATTCCAAATTTAGACTTTGCATACATTGTTCTAAAACTATTTAATACAAAGTTCAGCCCAATAACAAGAGGGGAGGTGTCATTGCTTAGCAGCATTGGACAACTGTATTCCTTAGTAACTGGGTAAATGGTGAGAAGCAGCATAAACATACCTGGTCAAAATGTTTGTATGCTTTTCTTTTACTTACGATTTCTAACAATTTTGTTGAATAAATATTCCTAAAAGTGCTCAGTTTAGGTTTGAAAATACCTTGGTAGAATTCAATAACTGGATTGTCAGCTAACTCTGATTGTTGGGACTTTCTGTAAAGATAGTTAAGGTATTTGTTATGTTGTGCATATTTCCTAGAAAGCTGCTGTGCCTTCTTAACTGTTCTTTGCTGAACATTTGTTCTCCATTCTGCTTTTTTCCTTTTTTAAGGGCTTGGGATGAAGCCAAAGAGCACAATTATGCTTACATGGACCTTGATTTTTAAATGCATGCCTAACTAGGCAAGTAAGCAGTTCCATTAAAGTCAATGGGATTAGGTGCATAGTTGGAGTTGGGTGCAGGCTTAAGTGCTTTGATGAATTGAAGCTTTATTGACTGACTGAGTCTTGTAGCACAAGAAAGTGTTTCTAAGCACTGATATACTGAGGAAAATACTCAACTAATGTATCTCACATGGATACAATCAGAAATACATATTTAATAGGGGAATCAGTTACAGTAGATGAAAAAATAGTTAATGACACAAAATCCTCAAGGAACAGTGCCCATCACTGTTGTACTGAAGCAGGCAGTCCAGCACATGCTGCATTTTTTTGTTTATTTCAGTGGGAAATAATTGCAGCCAACCTAACATAGAGAGTTGTGGTGGCAGTAGTTTATCATGTCTTGAACAGCATCATTCCAAAATCTGGCAATTACTCACATGAAATTTATGGCTCTGTATTTTTACTGGATTACTGCAAACTAGCAATTTCCTTGAGTGATCTTACTTCTGAATGTAAAATTTTCTTTGGTTTTTCAGTGGTTCCCAGGCAGAAATCTGTATTCAGGCAAACAAAGCAATGCTTTGACTGTTTTCCAACAAAAAGAGAATTCATACAAACTATAAAGCAAATAAATCTGTTTCTGAACTGGAGCCTTGGTGAGAGATCTCACAGCAGTGTAGTGATCAGCATATCCCATGACAGCGAGATGAAGTCATCACGGCTGTGTTCATTTGCAGTCAAACCCATGCTTGTATCTTTTTTGGACCAAGGCCTTGCATGCCAGTAAGCCCACAGCTTTCCCAGTTGTGGGAGCTCACCTTTGTCTGTTGACTTCAAAATAGTGTCACATGGTTGCTCTGATTCTACGTGTGGCAGGGCACCTGACTCTGCTTGGGAGGGGAAGGCCAAAAGCCATGACAGGACAAGCAAAGCTGCTTTATCCCTGCAGCTCATTGCTGTCTGCTGCTCTCTAGGAACGAAGCAGGAGCACTGACCAGGGCCACAAGGAGGCTGTGGGCAGATGAGGAAGGAGGCTGCTCAAATGATTCCCCAAACAAGGATGTAAGAGCTGTTTCCATACCAAATTTTCTCCGTTGCCATGGCATGATCAAAATAAATATTGTTCAGGTCTTAATCATATAAGCACTTTAAATCTTTAGTTTGTACTCGTGCACATACTGTGAAACCAGATGATCTTTTCTGAATCTTTGAAGACTTGATTTTTCTGGAGACCTTTCTCCCCCTCTAACAAGCCCACTTAAGGAACTGCACAAGTTTACAAGCTAAATCAAGGAACTTTGCAAAGCCCTAGAAGGTCTTTACTGGTCTCTTGAGGGCAGTGGGCTCTAGTTTGAGAACATCTGCTCTACACTGTATCAGGTATTATATAATTGAATGCTTTTCCGATGCCAAACTGTCAAGTTTTTTATTTCTGCTGTAACATTGAGTGAAATGGACTGAATGTTATGATACTGTTTAATTGCTCTTTGCTACTGTTTCTGACGGAACTTTTCCTTTAGGAAATAAGTATTCCTTTAGGGAGTAAATAGGTTTGTGCTGAGGCTTATGAGAACAAAGATGTGTGTTGAAATCACAAGGTTTTTTTTTGTTTCATATGGGTTTTCTTGTTTTCACTTGGGGACTTGAGACGTTTAGGGAAATGCATAAATTTAAGTTTAGGGATTTAATAGTGAAACACATGAATTCTGTGTACAGAAAAGAATAAATCACATGTTTTACAAATTCTTGGATTGTGCTTCTATATATCTGTGGAGTGTTGAAGGTGTAAGTAAAAGAACATAGGCAGATTATTAATCCCTTCACATACTCCCAATGGGATACTGCCAGAGATTAATCTAGAGCAGTGAGTTTTGCAAATATACCTGAAAAAGTAGCATCAAGTTTCAGTGTTCTGATAGACCCAGTTTTTTTTTCTGGGTACTTTGTGTCCTGTACTTGTGCTGTAAAGCACAAGTAGAGCAGATAAAATTACATCTGTAGGGGCTTTTTTACTTGTCTGAGACTAGAATGTGTAAACCACTCTTTTTCATTTTAAGCCTCTCCATTTCCTTGGAGCTTTTTTAAATTGCTGGTTTGGGTTATATTTCTGATAGTATTTTTAGCACAGTATAATTTATCTTGATAGTTTTGGCCCAATAGCTGAGTAATTTGATGTCAGTGTAGTTTTTGATCTTTATAAATGTCTCCTGTCTTAATAGTCTGACTTCTGAGTTTTTCAGTAAATCAGATTCAATAACTGCAGCCTTTTCTCTTGCACTGGTGTATTTAGGATTCCCGTTGCATTATTCCTAATCATTTTGATGAAAAACAGGGAAGTCTGTGCTCAGTCTGCTTGTTGTAATGAACTTTAGTTCAGAAACACTGTCGGATAAGTCTGTTGTCTGTTGGTCTTAGCTGGTGTGGGGGAACCCACAGGATGACATGCCTGACTGCAATGACATTTTGTAAACACATTTTGAGGTGGAAGAAGAGGAAGGACTAACAATACTATAAGAGAGGTAAATTTCATAAAAACATTTAGCTTTAAAAGCCTCCAGAACTTAATGGATAGTATGAAAGCCAGAAATCAGTGATGCATGCACATTTGTTGAATTATTTTTCTTACACGAAGCACAGGCTTATACTGTGATTCTGATGCAGTGAGTATTGAGTTTGTTTGCATGTTCTGATCCAGAAGGTGATGTGGTGTCTCTGCAGAGAGATTTAATTCAGAAGCTTTCTTTCCTGTGTTTTTAGTTTCCTTTTTTACTTTTTTGATTTTAGCCTCTTGTAAGATAATAAAGTTGAACCTCTGAGGCTGAGGTATGCATATGACATCCAGTAAAAAAAATTTCAGCCAAAAGCCTCAGGCACTCAAATAATCTAGCTTGCTTTGAAGTAATCTTTTGCCATGCTTTTTGGCAGGCAGATACAAGGTTTTTTGGCTCATGCTCCTTGCCATGCAGAAGCTTTGTAGCCACATGATGCTGATCCTGAGTGTGCCTGGTACTTTGTCTCAGAAAGGTATGTGGTCCTGCTGTTAAATTTTACGTCTTTCACCCTTGCTCTGTACAGGGAAGGTTGGCATCTGGTGAGTTTGAAGGAGGACAGAATGACTTGCATCTGCTGCAAAGTATCATGTAGGCATTTCTTAAGAAGTAACTGAAAAAAATTGCAAAATGTACCATCTTTGGCTGTAAGGCAGCTCAGTACTCAGTGGAAAACGAAGCAGAAATCTTTGGATGTTGCTCCATGGTGTTTGTGTTGAGTGGGTGCACTGATTTATGCAAATCTTTTGTGGAAGTTTTTACCAGTAAACCTCCGTTTTCACATGGTGGACGATTATTTCAGCAGCTGTGCCCAGGGCTGTCATCTAGAGAATATTATGGTTCTGAAAACATTTTAGCATGCCAGCCTTCTACTCAGGAGTAATTAATTTCTATAATAAGGTTTTAGAAGGCTTAGTTAGTAGTTTACAATTTACTGTGTTCAGATTGGCTTTTTTGGAATCATATGAACCCCCCAATGACTTGAGTCTCTCGTTAATTCCTTGGCAGTGTTGCCAGTGAAGCTTGTGTGGAGAAACCAGACTCCTGGCACAGAAGGATTGTGTATCCCAGAGGTGGTACAGCTGCACAGAGCTCAGGTCGAGCAGTTCAGCAGGAGTGACCTACATCGCTGTTTACAGGGCTGGCTCGAAACCCTCCAGGGGCTAGCGTTACCCTGAGAGCAGGAGGAGGAAATTGGCTCATGCGTTCCCCTCAGTTTTAAGAACATTGTTAAGGAACGCTATGCAACCTACTTTTAGGGTGGGTATGCTGCAAAATAAAAACCCAGATATTTTTCAAACTTTTGACCCTATAGCATTTAGTGCTTGGTTTTTTATGTCAAGGACTCTTGACAGTTTGGGTTTTTTTCCTTTGAAGGTCTTTTTGAGGGACAAAGAATAAGAATTTGATTGCATCCAAAATGTAAAATGTCATCAGGAGTTCATTTTGAAAATAGTGGCAGACTTCCTGCACAAACTTTCTTCTCTTTCTCCCATTGAGCATTTTGTTTTCAGTGCTATGTCAGCTATAATAGCTCTGGGAATAACATGGGTAAAAGGTCTGAGAGTTTTGGAAATATTCCTTTTTGAACAAAGGTGGAAGCCATTTGCCAACATAGACCTGACTCAGTAGTTGTTGGTTTAGCTTGTCACACCTAAATCATGTTCTGTACTTGGAGCAGATCTCTTGAACACTCCCTCGAGGTCTCTGCCTTGCACAACCAATGCATGTGCTGGTGAAGACCTTCAGCAGCCTGCGAGTTTGGGGTCCTGAACTCACTGGTACCTTGCTTTAAAAAAGTGTTTCAAGTACTTACTCATAAATGCTTTGTTGGGATTTTGAAATACTGAACTGAATTGCTTGCTAGAAAAGTAGTTTACATTTGTAATTTAATTTTTTAAATTTATTCTCAAAATAAAGAAGTGCTTACTCTCCAAAGAGTAGTGCTCTCAGAAGCACATCAGAAGTCTAATGCTGAATACAGGAACAGTCATTTTAGAGAAAAGAATGCTTTTAGAGATGTTTTTACATTTTCATTGCTTTATGGGGAAGATTTTCTCAAAGCACTGGGAGAGATGAACACAACAGATGTGCTGGCTTGCACTAGGATCTCTGGTTCTTTTGCACTTCAGGTGCTTTTGAAAATTTCCCCAAGGGCAGGGTGGGTTCTTGACTAAATGGATTTCATCAACTTTTTTCTGGATTTGTTAAGCATTGAATATTAATTATTAAAACTTGAATGTGAAATTCAAGATGAAGTTTTCCTTTTGGAAATCTTTTGTAGCAGTGCCTTGTTTCATGAGCAGATCTTTTAGTGAATCAAAGAAAGTCAAATCAGGGTGAGCTCCAGTTTTCTATTTGTCATTATCTTTGATGTCAGTGGCAATCCCTTGAGGGTTGTGAAGGAAGCATTCTCAGGAGCTCTGTGGGTCAGAAGTGCATGTCCTGATTCTGATATCATGGTCACTGATACACCTCTCCTCCCCAAAGAGGAAGGGCATTTATATGAAAGTTGATGTACGTTTAGGAGTGTCTTTTTCTGTAGCCATTGCATCTGCAATCTGTGTCTTACTGCACAGGGAAAATGTTATTGCCACCCACGGCTTCTGTGAGGAAAGGATTAAAAGTTCAGGAAAACAATGGAAAAGCCATATCATTCTTAATTACTTGATAAGCTACAGATCAAATCCACTCGTGATTCTAATGTTAATGGAATGTCGTTGTTACAGTACTTGTGTCATTTACAGAGAGAGAAAACCTCTCTTAAAATTGTCAGTGGAGAGAACCTGGCCTTGTTTGTTTCTAGTTGGCCAAGGTGTTACAGCTCGGTGCACAGTTTTTGTATTTGACATTCTTACTTTCTTAATAACTAATTTAAGGTGTTGAGTTTTGCAAGTATGTACTTGTATTGTTTTATGAAGGGTGGTTCTTACATACATTCTTTAATTTTCCATTTTAATTTTTTTGTTTTGCCCATTTGGCAAGCATTTTAAATCATGACCTGAATAATTTTATATGATCTCTCTCAGTATTTTATGAGATAATCACTTCAGAAGTATTACTGCTAATACTTTGGATACAAAGTGCTCATAGTATGCAATTAAATGGATGTTACATTCCTATTTCACAGGATGCTGAAAAGAGACACTTACCTGTGGGTTCACACTAAAGCAATGAGAGTCTACCTCTAACCCATTTAGTTCCTGCACCTTTTTTCATCATCACACTTATCTTCCAGTATCCCATCTCAGTTAATCATGAGTATTAGTCAGACTCCTTCTCCTCCCAGTTGACTCACATATTTTCATTATCAGCTTCTTCCACTCTATTATCGAGTCTGAGCTTTTGTTACTAACAGAGCGCTACCCCTGCTGTAGTAGTTGTTCTCTAGCCTCTTCTTACTCTTTACTTCTCATCACTGCAATGTCAAAAGTCCTCCAGGAATGGTTTTCATTTTAGCCAAGGGACCACACAACTAGGAAAAAAGTCTGCACAGGGAATAAGAACATAGTGCAAAATGAATATAACCCTTTGTTTTGCCATTTTTAATGGCCCTTTTCTGTGCACACTTAGGTTTGGCTGGAATGTTCGTATTTGCAAACTTTCAGCGTAACTGCGCTGCCTTCTTGTCTTTCCACGATTCTAAGATACCCTTTATTCACTGTTTTCTGTTTCAGGATCTCTTATGTCAGAAAATGGGTAGTGGATACCTGCATGGTCATATTTTTATGTAGTAATACTGGTTAAAAAGTTATTACTGTATAGACAGATACATATCATATACAAACAACATTGGGAATAATCTGTAAAATATCTTAAGTTAGCCTGGCTTTGGGAAGTCTAAAGCATTTGGTTTTTTGATGGAACAGTGAAAGGTGATTAGATCAGATCACACCTAATTAAAATGCAAAATTTTTACTAGCTCATGACCAGCTCAGACAAACAATAACTTTCCCAATGTTTAACAGTTCAATTAAAAATATTTAAAGATATGTAGCATTTGTTGTATTCTTATTGTACTTAAATAAGCAGTAATGACTTCAGATGTCAGCCTGAATTTATGACATTAATTGCTATTATAAGTTGCTCTCCTGCTCTGTATATTTTCCATACTAATCCTGACGTGTACTGGAAATGGAATGAACCTACAGTTAGCTATTAAAACTGTATAGCCAAAAGCAGAAATCTGATTGGTATAAGACTATAAGTATTAGCCCATGGCTTAGAAACAATGTGGTAAAAAGTCCAAGTTTTGAAAACATGGTGAGGAAAATGCTAATAAAAAGTTTATATGTGGTAGACCAATCAATGTGGGCTAGAACAAACAAAAGTCATGTGCCTGAGTTAGCCAATTGCTCTGTCAGCCTGACGACACAAATGTCATCAGTGTATATTTCTTAAACAGATGCTAAACTGTCCACAGTGTTTTAAGTCTCTCCATGGCTGGACTCTTAGCTACTATGATAAGTCAACCGAATTTAATCTTGCATGAAGTGAAGTATCTTAAATGTGCAGTGTTGTGGTCCTTCCATTAAATCAACAGCTGCCCTAGTATCGTGTGATACTGTATAATCCTCTGGATTTTGGTTGAAAGGTTGCCTGGTTTTGCCTCTTCAGTCAATCAGAGTTTGATGTTTGTGCCAGGTTTTGTTCTGTTTGTTGAATAAAAGAGTGTAGAACAGACAGGAAATTACCACAAATATCAGACTACCAAGGAAAACAAAATGTTATTAATGAATTCACATCAACCACTTAATTACCCATTAAAGTTGTTGGCATAATTTTTCATACTATATTAGTAGAAGCATATTCAATAGACATTCAGTGACATCTGTCTGAAATGTGCCCTTCCTTTTTTCAGCTATTACAGAGAACATTCTGTTTAACTTTCATTTTGGTTTGTTTGCATAGTGACAGCAGTCTAAAGTAATTTCCAGCTTACTTGCATATGTATACTAAATTTCCCTAGTGTCACCAGCTATTTGATCACAGAATCATGATAGCTGTCCTAGACAAATAGTTCATGCAGAAGCTTATATCAAGCTGTGTAATGTGAATTTTAAATCAATCTCTTCCATTTTCTTGGTTCTTATAGTACATGCTCTCAACAATATACATTACTCTGCACATATAAACTGTCAGCTTTGAGTGTTTGGAATCTGTGTTAGCTTCTGTGTAGGATTCAAAACATGCCTGCATAAGAAGAGAGCAGGGGATTACCAAAACTGTTTTAGTAAAGAAGTTGCTAATAATCTTCTAGAAACTTCTTAGTGGTACATGATTTTTTTGTATTCTGAAAATCTTTGCAGAAGTGTCATTATTGCAGTTACCTGCAAATAACTATTGGGCTAGAAGAAACTCTTGCAGAAATAAACAGCCTCCATGAGCTGAAAGATAATTGTGCAAAAGTCACGAGGACATTTGCATGGCTCTCTAATGCGAAAATGGACACATAAGCAGTAAAGACCTATGGAGGCTTTCCTGTTATTTCCTTGGCAACAACTGCACAAAGACTGTGAAAGAGGGAAGCTGTCATTGTGGGGGGGGGGGGGATCTTGGCACTTTCAGAACTTCTGCTTCTCGTTTCTGTCTTCATTTAGGGATCGACCAGAAGGAATGTTGAATGTAAGCCCACTGTAACTTTGGAAGTGATGATTGGAACAGCATCTTCAAATCAATCACAGCCTAGTAGCTTTCTATCTATGTTAGATTTCTCTAAATTTCTCTAATTCTCTAAATTCACTAGTATCTCCGAAATTGTGAAATTTGGTCGTCATTCAATGCTGGTCTTAAAATTCGAACTTGATTTTGAATTATATTTATATATGGCCTGTCTGTCGAGGAACACAACTCATTTCACTTGTGCTTCGGCATAAGAACCTAACTTTTCAGAGTCCCTGACCATTGCCATAAACACAAGACCCCCGTTAGCCTTTCTCATTTGGCATAATGAAGAGAGGACACAGGGAGCTTTACATGCTGTATAGCAACAGAACATGAAGCTTAACAGAATTGCTTCTCCTGTACAACTGCAGTTCTCTCTTATTGTAAAGCTAATTTAAGACAAGCCACAAAGAGTTGTTCGCCTCTCGCTGAAAATATACTGAAGGTAGCTGCAAAAAAAATTGAACTTCTACAATACAGCAGTTTATAACAAGTATTAAAGCCCCTATGAGTAATAGTTTCATACTGTCTGATTGTCATGTCCGACATTTTTATTGCACAAGTGCTTAAGGTGCTGTACTTTTGCCAACACACAAATGAATTCTTTCTAATATGTTTGCTGGAGGATATATGGTCAATGTCTTGGTAGTTCATATGCTTTTACTGTGGTGTTTTGATCTTGATTTATGCAGTTCTATGGCTTCATTTTTAAAATATCAGAACTGTCAATTTGCCATAAGATATTTTGGTTCTAAGGGTGAACCTGTGCATTTTATTCCAGTATGTGTTTTCAGGAATGAGTATTTTGTCTTAGTTTGAACTCTTTAAATCACTGCAGGCACACAAGCGCACAGAATATTCAGTGTTTGCTAACTTCTCTTATATGAAATACTGATTAGAAAAAAAAGTGTTACATAAAGATAGTCACTTTCACGTCACATGGTGGCCAGACACAGCAGCTGAAACCCACATTTAGAAATGAAAACATTTTAATATAGTGAGAGTTGATAGACATGCATGAAAGTGAAATGTTATTTTTGTAGTGATCAGCAGGCTTCAGACCTCCCAAGCTAATCATAAACTTTCCAGAACAAATACAGCTAATTTGTTCTCTTATTGCCACTGGCCTCCAACTCCCTTTCCAAAGGGACACGTCAGACTTGCTGCTAGCTAGAAAATTAGCAAAAGGCCTTCTATTTCTGCTTTTTTCATTAAGCCTGTTACGTGTGTGATACATTGGTTTGTGTATACCGTGTCTGTGGGTGTGTGTTAGATGTATTCCTGAATAGAACTTGGATGAGCTACCCTCTCCTTCCCTCAACTTATATTGCACTGGTTACAGCTACCATATGTTCAGGCCTCAGCTCTTCCTCTAAATCATGCCCTCCTTTCTTCCTGGAAATGTTAACCTGGGAGAATAAAAGGGGGTTTTGTGTATTCGTCCAGGCTATCCAGATGTAGAACATTATGCCCGGTATTACAAACCAGTGAATTTCTACAAAGTTACACCAACCATTTATACTTGTGTGGAAAAGGCACTTTGAGATGCAGAACAGGTATTCCAGAGGACAGCTTAAGGTGATTAAGGTTGCCAGATTGCATCAAGGCAGTCTGGTCAGAGCTTCTTTGAATTGGCAAATGCTGTTCGTCACTGTGTCAGCAGGCTGGAGTTGAACAAGATACAGACCCTAGAGGTGCTGGACATTTGCAGTTCTCTTAAAAAAAAAAAAAAAAAAAAAAGGGCAGAACTGGAAATAGCACCAACCAAATGAAAGCCGGTCTGAATCTCTCTACAGGCGATGATCAGAGTTTGGCCCCTCTGCTGACAGAATATCAATTCCTGTGATACTCTGGCAGCCGTATCTGTTACTGCTTACATGTTAAATGGAGCATCCCTGAGTATGCTTTCCTTTTGAAGCTTAAAGAAGCTTTTTATCATCATGACTTCATTTTTTTCCTTCAGCATTCCCATGGCCAATGGGTGCAGTGAGTGCATTTTAATTAGTTAAAGAAGAGAGCTCTGTGTGTAGTGTGTGCCTATCAAACACAGTAGGTTCAAAGAGCAGATGAGTGTATCAGTTGAACAGACGACCTTGACATCAGTTATTAGAAGAAAGCACCGTTCATCACAGATAGGAATGTAGAATCTTTATTTTCTCAAAAATATTTCTGAGTATCTGTTTAAACTCAAACTTGAATGGAATTTTAGTTGTAAAAGCAAAAATAATCTACAAAGACGTACTGTAATATGATTTTAAAGATTTTGATTTTGCTGTGGTTTCTTTTCCAAATGGAGACAGAACCAGGTACATTTTTAAGACTTCATAGCCTGTTATATGAAATGATACGGAACTAATCTAAGAATCTTAAGGTTGTGTCTGCAAAAGTATGTTACAGAAAATAGGAAAAAGTAAAATCAGTCTATTTCAGAAGTAGTGAGTTTATACTGCTGCTGTTGTAGTGGGTTTAATTGTGTGGAGTAGGTGGGCTCACATGCTCAATATATTCCTGGGACTTTCTGTATTCCGGTGTCCCCACAGACTAAGCATATGTATGTTCAGAGTAAACACATTGTGTGACTGATGTGAGTAGTAATACTGGTGGTAAACTGGGGTGTGCTAAAGCCTGATTGAATTTATGGCAGAATGCAGAATTAGATGCAGAATTGTCATGTGTTGCCTAAGAAGTCTCCTCTAAAGCAAATTCGTTAGAACTTAATTTCATATAAAATTAAAAGTTTGTATTTCTTAAGCATAGTTCCATCCACTTTTCTGAACTTGAAAGTAATTAAAAAAGAACTTCCAGCTCAGAAATTTGTTGCAAATCTGTCAGTTCTCCACATACTGTACAAATTATGACCAAGATGGGTGCAGCATGCAATACATTCAAAGGTTTGACTCTTACAAAAGTGTTCTCCATAGTCTTACTATAACCCAAGTAAAAACAGAGCTACCTTAAAATAATTTTTCAAAACTTCTCTGTGGTCAACTGATCACATCTGATAAACTAGTAACAGTCATTATTGCAGAGCAACTGTTAGCTGTCTTTTCTCCTTGTGCTTTAAGAATTACATTGATGAGTTTGACTTCAAATTCTTAGTTGCTTAAGTGAAAGAAGACATTTTGCTTTCAGCACTTTTTTCAGAATCACACTTCTGACAATTTTCTTTGTCCTTTCAAATGTAAGATGCTCCATCCTGGAACTGATCAAACTGTCCTGTTGGTTTTCGGTTTGGAAGAGGAATGTTAAATTAAGTGTAGTGGGGATGGCTTTTGGATTAAAACCCTATATATTCTTCCAATTTAAACAATATGTTAGACTACTCGTAACATAAACTTGCTTAGAGAAGACATTTCTTAAGGTAGGGGTGTCTGTGTGGGTTTTTTTTTTCAGGCATATCCTGGATAGTCCTTGCCTGCCACTGTTGTGTCCAATTAAAAAAATAGGTTTTTTAGTCTAGAGTTACCCTTTATGGTGCTGCCGTGGAATATTGGCTTGTATATTTCCGTAGGTTTTTTTTCTTTTTTCTTCTCATTTTTATGCAAAATGACCAGGTGACAGGAGCAGACTTTCTCAATTCTAAAATTTGCTGGGAAAGCTATATTTGATTTCAAATCTAAACCTATCCATCACTTTGTGTTCCCATGTAAGTACAAGTTGTTTTTGTAATATGTCTGTTGTGTGAAGGTGAAAACTAAGTACTGCTGTTGGATTCTCCATGCAGGTCTCTGTTTTGAAAGCCCTGCTTGCCAAAGATGTTCTTGTACTTAAATAAGCCTTCTGGGCAGGATAATATTGCACGGGGAATGTGAAGGAGCATTAATATGACTGAGCGAGGCCCTATATGTTTTCCTTTGAAATATCTTCCCTGCTTGCCAAACCACCTTGGCTGGGAATAGCGTGAAGCCTAGTTTGGGAATTAGGGATGTGTCCTATGTTTTTCTCCACAATGAAAGGAATAGTCTGTGGCTCCTACACAGATTTAAAGGCAGTGACTGAAAGTGTTGGGGTTGTAGGACACATGTACTGAAGGGCCTAATGTGATAATCTCCTAAAATACCCTCAAAGTTGGTTATGCTCTACCTAACATTACATAGAATAGGTGATCTTGCATAGGGATTTCTAGAAAACTTTTCTCTTCTTAAATATATTGTTCTTTTTGATATGGATATGAGAATATTTACTAAAACTAAGTATAATATCTGACTTTGAATCCTTCACACTTAAGAGTTTTTTAGAGGAAAGGAAAAAGTCAAGGTTTTTTTCTAGAAAGAAAGGTTACAACTTGAAATCCAGTCTTTACTAAAAACTTTTTTTAGTGTGTCTAGGTTGCAAAAAATCTTGGTAAGTTATGATACATTACATGTCCTAAGAATGAGATTTTAAAAGCTTTTTAAAGATAAATGCCTAGTATTACATGGTAGTACTTCATAATAAATATTTTCATCCGGAGAGTAGTGCTTGATTTAATTCTTGTCTGTTTTGGCTTTGGATGAGTAGTCATTACGATTCCATGGCAGATTGAATTTGTTTGATGCGATTTACCACCACATTTTAGCCTGTATACTAAAGTATCGTCTTGATCCACTTGCACATAATGTGTTTAAGAATTTGAAAAATTACATATTTTGTATGAATTAGACTTCTGATCTTGCATATTGTGCAGAATTTTGCACTGCAAATTTTTATCTATGAAATCTTTCATAAGAGAGAAGAATATCAGTTCTTTTCGGTAAAAATATAAAAGGGAAAAATCTGTATGTCATATTAGAAAAATGAAAGAAATGGTTACTGAGACTGAAAGAAAAGCAAACAGTTTCCAATCAACACCACATTTTCTGATTAAATATAAATTAACTAAGGCACTATAAAACAGCTACTTACTTTGTGAGCTTGAGAGAAAAAATACTATCACAGACCCAGCAGTTCAAAACATTATTTGGATATTTGTGGTTAAGAACAGATGCTGAAAACCTTTATTTGGTGTTTTCTAGGAAAGGGATAAGATGACCATACTTAATTGTAAACTTGATTCTAAAACAAGTAATGACAAATACGCAAACTTAAATAGACAAAATAAAACTGCCAGTGTGGATATGGTGGCTGGGTTTGTTTGCTTATTTGCCACTTGGGGAATTTATGTATCTGTGTGTGCCTTCATTCTCCATGCAGCTGTCCAGCATTGTGGCAAACCCCAAAAAACTGCAAGTGGACAAAAAATTAAGCATGAGACAAATATATTTTTAACTTCAAAAAAAAAATTCTTAGTTTTGTCATCGTTTTGGATACTTGCATGAATCCCTTGACACTGTATCTAAACCAGCAGTGGTAAGTGGTTTGCAAAATACACACAAAAAAGACAAATCAAATATAAACCAGGTATGCTACCAATTGGCTGGCAGGGTTCTAACACTGGGACCCCAGGCAAGTAAGTACCTGGTGAGTACTGTGACACTGGACATGAGCTAGCACATGGAGCTGTACCTAAAAAATAAGTGATATATTAATTGAGAAATAGTTCATTGTGAGGAAGTCTTCCCTGAAATGCTGTCGGAAAATTATTTGAGACATGCTCCACACAAATATGAAATTACTGTATTGAAGATACTTGGAACTGTGCAGGAAAGCTTCCAAAGGAAATCTTCCTTCCACAATGAAGGAATTTGCTGTGGGTTTTATTCACTTGCTTCTTGTTGGAATTCTGATTGTTTTCCAGCCATGTAATGGTGTTGGCTGCACAGATGTGCTTTTACAACCAGATTTCTCAAACAGTCTGTTTTTATGTCTCTCCATGGGCCTTTAAGATTAGAACTGGTATTATTGCTAGCTTTAACCCACGTAGACAGTCTGAATATGGGGATAAAGTAATCAGCACCATTTGTAAAAATACACATAGAGAATGTTTTCACACTTCTTTGTTCTAGGTGACCTTTTAAGAAGTATTTTTTTTTTCTTAGTGTAGATAGATTTATTTACACTATGATTTATAATAGATTTATTTACACTTTGTTCCCAGCAAACAGTATTTCCAGATTTTGTGCCATTGTGTAGAGATTTTACACTGTATACTGAAGGTTCGAATATATGTATATATACTGGTTTTAATATACCAAGGGTTAATAATTATATATAACTGCTTACAAATAAAATGGCATGCTAAGTGACTCCTTAAGAAAAGTTTTCAGGGTACTAAACAATTTCATGCAGCCATTTTGGGCTTGACTCTCCTCCTTATATAGTAAGGAAGTGTGTCTGAATTCAGACAAGTTGTTTGTCCTGTGAGAAAACTTGACAGTACTGAACTTGTTTCAGTTGCTAGCTTCAGGAAGACAAATTTCAAGTTAAATTATACTGCATGTTCTCTGCCTATTCAGAGACTCAACTGTTTATTCAAATATTTATCAGTTTTGTGAGTTGCTGATCCAGTAGTAAATGAAGTATTTGAGACAGAGGAATGCAAAATTATTTTAAGATGCTCCTTATCTAGTTTGAACTGCATATGAATTTTCAGAATTCATATACATGCCATGTAGTTCAAGATTTAACATAATCTGTAGCTATATGGTTCCAATTTCCTGTGTAGCAGAAATCAGCCATGCAGAATTGGTAATTTGCTCTTCAGAAATAGTATGTGTACTTGAAAGACACCTAGAAAAATGGAATCAAGTCCATGTCTCTGCTCTACCTGTGTGCTTCCCAAGCTTTTAAGCATATGGGACCACTGTCCAGACAGCTGGAAGACTCCACATACACTGAGGGTTTACTTGGTTCTAATGGGCAGCATGTGTTTAATGGGATTACTTTGAAAGCAAGCACATTCACAAGATAAACTATCCAAAAAAATCTACTGTATAAACAATCAGATTCCCCAGAATTTTGTTTTTATCAAGGCAATAAAGATGCACAGTTTCTATGTAATTAGAAAGAGCTTGTTCATTTTTATCTGTTATACATCTGCCGAGAAAGAGAAGCCTTGTTCTTGCACTGCAGCTATGCTTCTAATTTGTACCTAATTTGCACCAGCAGTGTAACTGATCTGCTGGTGCTGTGTGTTTTTGACCTGGCATGCACCCCCAGTGATGAAAAATGAGCCTTTAGTCTACTAATAGAGTAGGTTTTGACCTAGGCTGGTGTTAATTCTTTTAATTTGCAATGCATTAGAGGCAGGCAGTCTGCTTAGATCAGACAGTCCTGTTGGTAGAGATGGTGAATTGGGAAGATGGAATCAAACAGAATATGGAGAGATTTTTGGGAAGGAATAACTGCACCTTTGACTCAGGAGTTTTGTAACTAGATGGGAAAAGTAGAGATGTACTTGCTGCCCAAAGCATAGGGTACAGTACTATGAGATTAGTTCTCTCTGCTCACTTCAGGTAGCTTGGGTTGTGTAATGAAATTACTTTGGAAATCTTCCTCCTCTTTCTTCCTGTATTTGTATTCTGGATAAGTGTTTAATCCAGTGTGTTTTGATCAGCATTGCAGTTAAGTCCCAAGCCTTCAGTCAAACATACATGTCCTTTGGCAACAAAACAGCTATTTTCCTTGTTTTTTTCCCACCCAGAAGAAGGTGGAAACTTGGTATTCCTATGAACTATAAAAAATACAATTGGATCATGATACAGGTCTTCCAAGATTTTTCTATTCATCCTTTGGAATGAATAGAATGGATGAAGCTGTGATTCACTACCTCTGTGACATCAGAGAACGGAGGTGCCTGTGCTTGTGGGATTGTCCTTGGCTCTGGTTCTCCAGCTGTATGACTCCTACTGGGATGCTGACTTTCTTTTGTTCCACAGAATGCTGCTCTAGTCCTGTCCCCTAATTAGTATGTGTGATATGTGCAGTACTGACTCCTGAGGTTACCTCTATTTCAAGACTGTTTGTCTGCTGCCAGATACAATCTCTTACCTTCTTTCTTTTGCTTAGTTGATTGCTGCTGCTGCTGGCCCTCTATATACATGGTTAGAAATACGAATTTTGGCCTAGGCACAGATGTTCAGGGCTCTGCTGATGCTAATCAGCCTTAATGGCTCTGACCAGCCTCACCCTGGTGCTCACCCAGGCTACCTCGGTAGCCGCACTTAAATTCAGCCCTGGGCCTCCAGTCCCTGCTTGAGCTGCCTTGGAGGCAGCCTCTCTGTGGCTCAGCCTCAGCCATGTGTGCCCCTGGCCATGACCCTGCTGCTCTGCACCCTGCTCCATGGACTG
Source organism: Callaeas wilsoni (assembly GCA_013398955.1). Classification (NCBI taxonomy): domain Eukaryota; kingdom Metazoa; phylum Chordata; class Aves; order Passeriformes; family Callaeidae; genus Callaeas; species Callaeas wilsoni. The sequence goes on from VWPU01015968.1 coordinate 82,480, forward strand.
GCTGCTTGGCTTGGCCTTGGGCCTGCCTTGGCACTGCAGACTTGTTTGACCCTGGATCTGCTCTCCCTGGATCTGCCCTCTCTTGGATCTGCCCTCCCTGGATCTACCCTCCCCTGGATCTGCCCTCCCTGGATCTGCCCTTCTCTGTCTTGCAGTGGCAGTGGGACAGTCCTGCCCAGTGAAAGCACCTGCCTTGCTGCCCTTGTTGGAGCTTGACACCTGGCTCCCCATCCCTTCAGGGAGCAGCTGTCACTGCTGTCACTGCTCCCTGACAGTTTTTGAAGGTGGCTGATACTGTTTTATTGCCTTAGTAAAGTAGTAAGCATGAAAAATATCAGCCAGCTTTTGCAGAGCTTTTTCTTCATCTTTAGTTGGCAGGAGGTGATCCTCATTTCTTGCAAAAGTAGATTTTATCATAATGTTTTTTACACAGTTCCTGTCTGCATATTGGCCTAGCATGTGCTACACTTAACCCACTCCTGGGAAGGACTCACAGTGATCTTCAAAGTTCTATTTTCCTCAGTCTCAAAGAATATAATTAGTGCTTTGAGATTTTTACCAATGTGGAAAATAACAGGTCAGGGAATGTATACGCAGGAAAACATGTTCTACCAGGGCTTCTTCCTCTAAAAGAATTTCAAGAATGTTTCCAAACAGAACTGAAAATTACTATTACTTTCACAGTCCTAACTGGTTAGTTTTCCCTTGGAGACAGCTTGTTCCCATCATTTTATGATGGCATGTTTAAGGTAGCTGTCATTTGCCATCTGGACACTTGGGAAAACGGGTGTTACCACTAAAATCTAGTTTCCAAGGGTTTTATTTTGGACCTGAAGAGACTCTCCTTTATAATTTCTTTCTCATAGGAGTATTAATGGAGTAGGTCATGGCCTATTGTGTTGTGCCGTTTGGTACTTTTTTTTTTTTATACTTCTCTGTTTATTTGGTTTTATAATTAAAGCAAGTATACTTACATGATCCAGATCTTGTTGTATCTTTAAATTACTTTCTACATGTAGAATTAGAAGTATCAATTCTTCATGAGGGATAAAGGTTATCCCTCATGAAGAAGTGAAAGATTTGAAAATATCCTGATTCAAACTCACATTTAGAATGTTTTATCTAGGAGGAGGCTTACTTTTCCCAGGAAATAGATATACATTATTTGTATAATTTATAATTAATTTGATGTAGTTACAGATTAATTAGAATTTTTCATTGGGGTTTATTTTTTTAATGGACCAACAGACTTAGTCTCATTTCTTACTTTAGGTAAAGTATCCAGATATAGCACTGGTACCAAGTATAGGTTTATTCCAGTTTTGTGACAGTTGCGAAGGAATGGGTTCAAATATTTTAAAGGGTAAGGTCTGCTTTTCCTTTGGGTCCTATTTTTAGTGGCTGCTCATTTGCCACACTTCAACAGGAAACACAAATCCAAATACCTTATGTGAAACTTGGGTGATGAGAGGTAGTTTTCTAGAAATATGTCTCTCTTTTTTCATGCATACAGAAAAGGAGATTAAATAGGATCCATCAAAGAACTCTTTTCCTTTTGGTTTCATCACTCTTTTTTGTATAGGAAGAGGAAGAAGACAGCAGGAATAATGTTGAATAATGTGTTATGAAAATACGTAAGAAAATAATATCCAAGTTTAAGTGTGAGGAGAACCAGAATATGGTGCTAAAAATCTTAATGCCTTATTAGGAAAACAAAGATATGGATTAACAAATGCAGTAATAAAAATTTTTGTCACAAGATGAATGGTAGTCATAAAAATCAGAAGTTCAAAGAATGGTGTCCACTTGCTCTATAGTAAAAATGTAGTGTTGGTCAGAGGAAGGAATGCCTCATAAATGTCGTCCTCTTCTACTTGCACTATGCAACTACTGTTTGGGGAGGCAAAGAGGTGCTCTGAGAACTTGGGATATAAACCAGAATTCTATCATCAAAATACAGAAAATTGGAATATGGCCATGAAAAATATACATTCTAGCCAAGCCCTGGGCAGGTGATAACCAAAGGTCCTTTCCTCCCTCTAGCACACTGTAATGCCAGAAAGGAGAGAGGGATAATAGATTTAGTAGTGAAGAAAAGATTCAAGATGATAAATCAATTTGAGCTTAATATTCAGCTCTTTGAAGCTGGACCTTCTCAGTAAAGTCTGGCTTTGTAATCAAAAGTTTTAGCTTTAAGAAGTCAAGAGTAGGGAGAAGAGGAAGGAAATGCTCAGATTTCCTTTTCAGGGTTTGAGTGGAGTTTAAAAGCACCGTGCACTGCCAGTACCATGGTAGTAAGAGGAGAAAAGGGGATGGTCATGAAGGTAACTTGTTATTATGGGTGGAACTGACAGACTTCCAGTGAGCTGACCTAAATACAGACCAATGTTTGAAACTTGCTTTGTAATGCTGTTTTCACAGGATGTCATAATACCTTTTTAATGGTGTGTACTTTCTATACTGGTCTCTATTTCCTCAAAAAAGAGAAAGAAAAAGATGAGATACAGAGAAAAAGTCAGAATTTGGAGTGACTTTAGATGACAAACAAGTGGAAGAATGAGGATTGTGCAATTTAGGAAGGGAAATAAGCAGGAACAGAAGTTGAAAGGTAAGTTGGAAAGTAGTTAACCAATAAAAGTATTAGTCAGGACACAAAGTGACTGTATGGAATAATTGATTAAAAACTCTTCAAAGAGCATTTTTGCACAGCAGCCCTTTGTCTTTTCCATAACCATACAGTGGGATCAAAAAATTCTTAGACATGAAGATCGAGAAGTAATTCTCTAACTTCATTCTCTAAGGTAGCAGCAGAAGTATTCTGGTAGCCAAACAATATTTCAGTTTTAGGGACATACCTATCCCCTTAAATGCTTCTTTGTACAAGAAATTGTGTGACGTCGGCTGCTTTCCTAACAAAAAAATTGAGCAAAAGGGTACAAATAAAAGCTGTGAGTTACTTGGGAAAGTGCTAGTATTTCATATACTAAATTGAGATAAAACTTCAACCAAGAAAGAATGATGAGGTGCAGTGAAATATGTGTGAGGCTCTGGGACTTGTTTCCTCCAAGGTGCTCCATGTCTGGGCTTCCCTTCACAGGGCTGCATATACTTAACCCTCAGGCTGCAATCACAGCTGAGACTGTCTTCCTCCCCAAGCTGTGTGGGTTTGGTTTTGTTCAATGACATCTATAAAAGTCCAAGTACTCCTTGGTCCTTCTTGTACCTATGGTGATTTCATCTGTTGCTGGTCCATAAGAGACAGAGCTGCTGAAATCCAGATTCAGTGTGATCATGGCTCTTCCAAAAGGACTGCAATAGCAAGATCTGCTTTAGCTGTAGAAGGCAGAGGATAGGAGAGGATCTCTTGCCCTCTTTCATCACCCTGTCTGCCAGTGAAATGGAGAAACCAGGGAAGTGGATGTATACGCTGTCACGGGGGTAAAGAAATCCCTCAGTGGTTCAGCTGCAGTATTCCTGAATCCGAGAAGGTAGGGTAGGGAAAGGCATTTTTCTGCATCCATCGTTCTCAAGTACACTGTTTTCAAAGAAAATGCATTCTTTCTGCAGTCTAAATTACCTTATGTGCTCAGGCACACATAATGTCACAAGAGACTTCTTTATTTCAAGTGTTTAATTTAACACAAACATTATTTCTAAAATAAGTTTCTTTAAAAAAATAACCTCATACAAGAAATTTTAAGTAAAATGTTACGGCCAGTGTCTCCGTAGTTCAGGCTAAAGGACAGCGGTAATTTATTCTAACCTTAATACAGCTGAATAATTAATTCAGAAAGGAATGCTTCCTGGAAAAAATGAAATGAGGTAATGATTGGAAATGCCTATCTGACAGCTATAAACATGGCAGCCATCTTTACACATGACTTTATCAACGTAAAAATTTTCTCCCTTCCTTGTTTTTTTCAAGTAACCTGTAGATCACCAACTGGAAAAAATGACCAATTAAATAAAACCAAAACACTAGATTTTCCACTTGATCATGTAATTTGTACTGAATTTCTTGAACATTCAGCCTTCTTCCTCTTCTGTTAAATTTTTACATGGAACATTGAAATAAAAACCTAGCACCTTTTCTTAAATAGTAGTAGAATATGCAGTGTCTACTGCTTTTCCTGTTAGTGATTCCTGGAAGATGGTGTCTGTCCAAAGCAAATTAATGCTATTTTAAATACTTGTTTTAAGAAAAAGTTAAAGGACCTGTTGGTTATGCTGTAGCAGCGAATTTGTTTCGGCCTTCATTTTACTTTTAAATAGTTCATTGGTTTAGGTGTTTCAGCTGAGCAGATTCTTTGGCATTGATGTTCCACCTGTAGTGACAAAGCGTGAATTAGAGTAATTATTTTCACTTGTATGTAACAGTATTTCAAAATGCACAGAAATTGTCATTGTCTTGTTCTAATGTAACTCAACCTGAAATATGTAGTTATCCTCCATGTTATCCTGCTTTAAGAGTTGGAGAGTTAAGCTCTACAAACATTGAGGCTGTAGGAAGTAGAAAGGAAGTCTTTAAAAGCTTGTTTTGACTTGTGTTTTGTTTTATTATTACTTTTATATTAGGAATTTGGTTGACTTTCTAAGCTAATATACCTTTAGCAGAAAGCAGTAGCTGTGATACTTTTGATAAGTTTAACAAGCTTGTCCTTGTTTGAAATTCAGGTGCAGTTGCCTCAGGAGGAAGGTAGTAAGCAAACTTCATAAACTAATTGATATTTACAAACCCCTTGAGACTGACAGTGAATTTTTTCCACAAACGAATGTCAGTACTTTCTTAATAAGGACTGTACTGTCCAAAAGTCCTTTTTTGTTTTGTGTATTTTTATTTCTGAGACTAAGAGATAGGAACTTTTTGCCAAAAGATTCTGATGACTTTTTCTGGTTTTGGTTTTTGTTCTTTTAAACGATAATTTTGGATTTTCTATCTCAATTATATACCTAAAATAGTTATGCTATTATTTTTGCTATGTTTCTAAGTAAAAGCAAAGGTATTTTTATGTTGATATTAGAGACATCTTATTTCTTCCATTTTACTGTTGCAAGGTATTTTGGTTTCTCTATCTACTGCTGCACAACATCGTATCTGAAATAGCTCATCAGTCATAAACTGATTCTTTTTTATTGCCCCAGTACTTTTGTAATCTCCAATGTAGTGATTGTTGAGGTTTGCAGAGAAGTTCTGATCTTGGTTGCAGCAGTGCAAGTTTGGCATAGTGTTAAGTTCCAAGTTGCTCTGTGCTGCAAAGGCTGTGGTTGTGCATGTGAACCAGCACAATTCCATCCAGTTCAGTGGGATAGAGCTTGAAGGCCCGGGAGCAGGTATGAACAGATCTCTTGTCTTAATATGGAGAACAGAGCACCAGCTTCTGAAATTCAGGGAATTCTGCCTGTGTTTTTCATAGAGGAAAAATTAAATGCATATGGAAAGAATTAGTTATATGACTTATTAAATGGGAATGTAGTACAGTTTTCTGTGCTCAGAAACTCATCCTAATAATATTCAGTTAGACTTCAGTAAGGTTGTTCATTATTTGCAGAAAATATACTGCTTCCTGGAATGATCAGCAGAGAGGAGACTAAAATCAGTTACTCTTCATTTTCTTAAATTTGGTTTTCTGCCTGCCATTAAAGAAGAGAAGATTGGCAATATTGTGCTGATGCTATATATTTATTTAGAAAAACTAGGTCACTTTGTGAAGAACAGCAAAACAAGACAGAGTTTAATTTTATGGAAGCAGTAGTCAGTCTGCATGAAGGAGCTTTCATCAGTGGAGTTTCTGTTACACACTGCAATCTGAAATGGTGTGTTCTTTTAAAACTTTTTCAAGCACTGAATCTATTTTCAAAGTATCATCGTTGGAGCTCTTCTGTTGGAAGTGTTTTGAACTCTGGATTAGTTGGCAGTTTGCTCACTATCCTTTTTCCTTTTGTGGTACATCTAGATATTTCAAAAAAATATGGAAGGACAGATTGGCTTCCTGACAGGGTTGTGATGGAAAATTTCCTTAAGTTTATTTGGCTTTACATTTTTAGTCTGAAGACTTTGCCATAGGCAACCAGTGTACAAAGTACCTGTAATGGCAGCTCTGTGTTTAGCTGTCAGCATCACAGTATAATCTGCAAGTCTTCAGCTTGCCTTAAAAGGGGAGAAAATACTTCTTTACTGTAGGTCTTGAAGGGAGGTGTTGTATTTGTGAGAACAGCATAGTAATGGGGAGTTCTTGATGATTTTTGTCAGAAAGTACCATTAAGGTTACAGTGTCAAGTTTTCAGAAGCTGCAGATTTGGCTATCAGTCACTGTTCTTATCAGTCCCCAGCCGACTGCCTGTGATCTGTCAGATCATTGGAAGAACCACTCTTGAGCTCCATACTGAAACCTTCATTCTGGCTTCTTGAATCTTCTTAGACTTGTACTGCTCTCTCAAGGAGAGTCATCTGAAGAGGATTCTTGTGCTGTTGAGACCCCAGTCCTGCCTGGCTTGCATTGCAAGGCTTCCTCCCTGGTGTGCCCTCGCTGAGCATGGTGCTTGGAGGTACCACAGCAGTGCTGCCAGGACCACAGCACTGCAAGGCTATGTATCAACAGGGGAAGAAAAGGCTGACCCCTGAAAGGTAGTCTGCTGATCCGAGAGGTGAAAAAGGGCAGGCTTTTCTGTAGGTGTGGAACACACAGCAGTGTGAGTCAGGTTAGGCAGGAGAAGGTGGGATCTTTATGGGCAATAGTGTGAGTCTGTAAAAGGAAAGAACTGAGAGGGAAGATGTACCGTGACAATGATGTCTAATTACTAGAGGTCAGATTTTACCTTGCTGAAGAACCAGCTATCCAAATGCAAATAGAACAGAATCTGGACTTTTAGCAGCAGTGAGAATGCTAATTTTCTATGTTGCTTTGGGAGTTTGACTGTATTGAATTGCAGTTCTGAGGAAGACTATTTTATCTTTCACCTCTCATAGGAGAGGAAAAGAATGGTTGGTAAAGCTAGTTTTAAAATAGCCTGAGGAGCCTGACATGTTCAGCTGTGTATACGTAGTTCACCAAATTACAAAAAGAAATATAATACTTAGTAGTGGTGTTCTTCTAAATTTCATCAACGTTTTTACTTCCTGCTTCCTAAAATGTCGAGATATTTTCAAGTACCTGTATTGTGAGTTCATGTGGTTTGCTGTCTGACATATGAGACCAGGTTATTCTTGGTTCATATTTTTGAGATTTCCCTTGGAACCATAAGGATAAGAAGTATGTATATGAAAGATGAGAATATAGTGTGTTTTCTTGACTTCAGGAGCTGGAACTTTAAGAAAGGCTTGCACTTCTGCCTGCTTAGTCAAAGCAGGTTATTTGATGGCTCGGATTGTTATTAGTCAAAATTTCTTTTCTTCAGCTATTATATACAAGTGAAAGAGAGATTCCATCCATATCCTACTCCAGGATTATCCTAAAGGAAGGAGGCCCTTTTCAGGAAGCAGTTGTGACATTCTAGAGAGCGAATGGGCTCCTGGGTTCCCCTGGCTGTTGCACCGGGGCCAGGGATGAGAGGCAGCAGGTTCTGACTGACCCTGGCAGGATCAGGCCGTTTGGGTCGCAGAACTGTGCTGGTGTAGGGCTGACTGTAAAACCATAGGTTGCTTCCTGGTTCGATTTTAATTTATGATTTATGTATTATAAACTTGTTAATAAAAGGAGGTGCTGTACCTTTAAGTAGCACATGCCGCCTAACCATCAACAGGCATCTCTTGCAGCAGCTTTAGCCTGTTTCTCCAATCATGCCTGCCTAAGTCAATAACGCTTTGCCAAAGCTCCTCGTGCATTAAAGGTTACCGTTTAGCTTGTTCCATGAATCACAGCAGATGCATAACTTGGCAGTGACCATTTCTGTCCCTCCCCTTCTTTGCTTCATACTGACTGCAGCCCCCCAGCTCAGTGCTGGCCGAGCCCCCTCCCCCAGCAGGGAGAAGTCATTACATGAAGAGATCAACTTACCAGTTGTCTTCAGAGCAGTGGCTGAGAGCAAAGCTCCTGGTCGGACCGTGAGTGCGAGAGAAAGGGGGAGAGGGAGACAGACTCGTACCTACAGGAGCTCAGGGCTGTGATCCTGAGACACAAGTGCATCTGCTAGCTGTTAGTACTTGGCAGAGGGTTTGCTCCTCCAGGGTAGCTCTAACTTTGGGTAATAATGTTTGTCAGCTACCTGATACTAACGTTGCTCTGCTTTCAGACAGCAGTGTTAGCAAGACCTGGGGGTGAGGTAAGCAAAGTACAATGTCTTGTCAAAAATAGTCTTGTCACAGTTGAATTTTCCTCATATGGACTGTGACTGATTTGTATGCTATTTTATGCTAGAATTGTGTTGTTTGTGTTGTGTAAAAGGCTTTTGCTTTGGTTTACCTTTGGGGGTTTGTTTTGTTTGGGGGATTTTTGTTTGCTTTTTTGCTTTGGGTTTGTTTGGTTTGGGTTTTTTTTTCTTTGCAAAAGCCAAAAGGTACTAAAGGAGAATAGTTTGAAACTTCTCTGGATTTGATATACAGTATGCTTTCTGTGAGAGATGACTAATTTGTGGATTTCTTCTTTACTAACATACAGAGAAATATGATACTCTGCAGCAGTAGATGGTAGTGTTTTGTTCATATTTTCTGCAAAAAATGTGCGCTAGTGAAAAAGTTTTTACCCAGGATACATTTTGGGGATGTGAGCATGTAAAAACTCCAGGCTTCATTACTTTAATAAAATTCTTTTTGTGCAAATACATGTAATGTGTAGTCTAGGGCAGGGCAGAAAGAACTTGATTTTTATCAATATAAATATAATTAAAGAGGGACTTTATGCATTCCTAATATTCCTAATTCCTAAATCTTGAATAGTGGAATAGAACAGCTCTTTTTATGCTTTAAAAAGTTGCTGCTTGATTTATGAAGAGCCATTTTCCAGCTTTTTGTCCTCATCAGAGCAGTTTGTCATCAAGTACTTATTTCATACCAAAGCAGAAATTTTCTGCTACTCTTTTGCCATTTAGGAAGTAATTCAGCAGGCGTGGTACTATTAGATAGAAAATATTCCATCTAATGAAATTAATTGCATAAAACACATTTGATATTCATTCTCCCTTGCTCTACCTGAAATGGGATGTGTAGCTGTGCATTTTAAAGGAATCATTGGATAGTTCTGTTCCATAAATATGCCTTCCTTAAGTAAATCTTCGGAAAACGGTGATTCTGCTTTAAAGCTTTGTTAGTGCTGTCATAACTTAACAGTAGCCTAATAAAGTCCAGATCAATTACTTTCCCTGGTAAAGGTGGAAGTAAACTGGAAAAAACACCTTGTCCAACAGTGTGTGGTTGACACTCTATAGTTCATATGTCTAGAATTAAACTTTATTTTGCTTTCAGGGTATTTTAATAAGAGAATCTGTAACAGCTTTGATTCAAGAAAATGTCTCAATGAATTCTTGTGCTGCCTTTGATCTAGTTAAAGTAGGGAAAAGTTTCAATGAATTTAAATGATTTGATGATCAGAGCAACTGGAAGCTGATCATTGCCCTCTAGTTGTCACAGAAGTTTTTGACTTGGTTGATTGTTACTGAGTACAGAAAATGATAGATGGACTCACCTTGTTCAGACTGAGGGACCTTAAAATCTGTGATGGCTCATATGGAAAATATTTCTGTCACCACTGCATGCACATATGGTCTTCAGAGATCCATATAAAGATCAACTCTAGAGCAGCAGCAGTGTTGCCTGCCAATTATCCTCATTAGCAAGTAAAATAAAAGCAATGCTGTGTTCTTACGTGGAAATTAATTTCTGCTGTAAAAGTGCAATGTGGAATGTTTTAGCACTGTGATCCAGATGCCAAGTACTTTAAACTGGACTGTTTTTCTTAGTTTTTCAGCTAATACAGCAGACAGAATATAAAAAATTGGCCTATTGCTTTATCAATGAATTTTAGCTTGTAGGTTTTAGCATAGGTAGTGAGAAATTTTCTCCTTTATTATGTTCGTATGCCTAATTTTGGAAATTTCATAATAAATAGATACCATGTGTACTGTTATTAATATAATATTTCTTTGTCCTGTATTGTAAGAGACCACCCGATAATCTTGCACATTTCCCTGCTCCAGCTGCAGAACCTTGCCTACATAAATATAATTTTTGTAGGAAATGACTCAGTAAAGATTTTTCCCGTGGTTGACAGTGAATTGAAGACAGAGAAAATGAGCAAGAAGCCATTTTTTAAAGAAACCTGAATTGTCGTTTTGTGCTCTTTTGAACTGTTTTGTATACTTCTCTGAATATTTTAATTGATTTATAGGTACGGATCTTTAAAAGTTCTGCTCATAAAAGTGTCAGGTTTTGATAGATTATGATGTCAATGGGAAGTTTCTTTTCTTATTTTCTCTGTATTTTAATGCTGCAGAAGTTCAAGAAACTGAAAATAACAAAAATTCAAGTATTACGTTTTTTCTCATTTAATTCTTAAGGAACCCCTAACACTTGTTCTAATGTGTGTATGATTATGTTCTGCTTTTCATTTGTTGTTGATTTAAGGCATGACTTGGCATGAAGTCAGTGAAACTGCATTGCATCACTTTTCCATCCAGGAAGGAAATAAGATTGTATAGATTTGCAACTTCCACCACATTTGTATGGCCAAGCCCAAAGCTTTTGTGTGTGTGCTTCTTAGGAAATGAACATGCTGAACTCCGAGCAAAACAATGCTTAATCAAGGTTTCCTCCTTCTTACATCTTTAGTCTGATGGTTTGGAATCAGCTCTAGCATGAAAATTGTTGGTTTGACTAGATACATTGGGCTTGAGAAATCTTTGAGCAAGTAGGGAGTTTTCCTGAGGAATAGCCCATCCCTGTATTTTCAGGTATTCCTAAGCCAATCATTATTCTTCACTCACAAGCAGGTAGCCTTTTAAATTCTGTTTTCTCAGTGTACTTGACAGATATTTGCATTTGAGAAGAGAATTTCACATTCCTTGAGATTTTAGTTGATTCAACTGAATTCTCCCATTTTAGAAGCACCTTTAATCCCATACAAATTGGCCATAAATCAGTACTGTCAGCCCTATCTCTGTCAGTACAGGTGTCAGTGAAGCTGTGCAAATGTTTCAAAGTCACCAGCTTGGCCTTCTCAGCAATAATGCAAAACCAAATTGTACCATTCTGAGATTGGTTTGAATTGTTTTCTGTTAGTGTTTAAAAAAATTCATTCTAGCTGTCAAAATGTGCAGACAAAGGGAAGGAAGCTTCACATACAACTTCTGTGTTGATTTGATCTGTATTTTAATGTGATAAGTAATCATAATCTGACTAATCATCAAAATACGTTATACATGACAACACAGAACTTGCAGCATGTTTAAGTGAATAGGAACTGGTTTTAAGATACCTAATTCTTTTCATTTCTTGAGTAGTAGTTGTTCAGATAACAGCATGTTTTGCTACATTAATCAAGCTGTTTATAGAAGCAAAAGTTTTGTTGAAATACGTAGATACTATTTAGCTTAAGAGTATTGAATATTACATGCTGTTCAGCTTTTTTCATAAAGCAGTTCAATATGAAGTGTAGAAGATATTAAACAGTGTCCTCAAGAGATGTTTTAATATATTTTTATTATAAATAAATTTCACAGATGTGAAAACTTCCCTTTGGAATTCGAGCATAAAGAGGGTGAAAAAGTCACACTTCACCCACTAAAATGAGTAAAGGGAGCCTGAGCAACTCTGAGTGAGATTCCTGGTATGCTGCAGACGCTGCTGGTTCTCATCTGTGGCTTACGGGCCAACGGATGGAGCAGTTGTTCTACACAGTGTCCCAAGCTGCAAGAGCAGGAATAAACAGACAAGAGTGCAGAGGGACCTTATTGCCATGAGTGCCTGTTCATTTCCACCTCCACACTGCTTGGCCTCTCTGAAGTGTGTAGCTCGTCCACAGGAACCAGAGAGGCAAAGCGAACTTGCCAGCACTTTAAAAGATCATTCACTTCTGAACAGGGTCAGGTGTCACAGTCCCCACTGCACAAATGCAACCCGTTGCAAGAAACATCTCAGTGTTCATCCCAGTGTTGTTACTTATTTCCATGTGGTACAATATGAATGGAGCTCTCCCTTGTTGATCTTGCTCAATCAAGAAGGAAGAATACAAAAAAAAACCCCACAAGAGACCCCAAACACCTTGAGGTCATGGCCCTTTGGACTTATCTCTTGGCTGTCTCTTCTCTTGTCAAGGAGGAACTCTCTTTCCTGAGACTTACTGGAGTAAAATTTCTGACCTTACTCAGTGGAATCTTCCAGTGTTCTGTGGTCAGACCTGATGCACGCATGGATGCTGATGTGTGCACTTGCGAAGAGGCAGGGAGACAGCTCACCAGCAGGTCACACCTGCAAGCAGCTAATGTGATTTTGGCCGTTTCTGTGAAAGGGCAGCATGGACAATGAACATGGCAATGCTTATGCTGCATGACTGTTGGTGGTCTTCATTTCTTGTATTCAGCTTTACATACTGGACTGGCCATAATTACTGTCATATCTGTGGATTTTGTCATCTTCACTTTTTTTATCCTTATGATAGTCCTGTGAGGTTGTGCTGTTATACAGCTGTTACCTATAAATTCCTGGGCCACAGAGGTAAAACGCAATTCGGAGGCTCAAAACGTTATCAGTAAGAACAACTTTTATATATGCTTGAAAAATCAGCCTTTCTAGCACATGAATGGTTTTCTATCTGAGCATTGTCTCAAAGAAACTCTATGGCCAGGAGATGAAATAGTTAAGCTATGTCTGCTCAGTCACCAGGCTTGAGTTTAGCTGATGCCACACCTTCAGTCATGGGCAGGGAGCACATGATGCGGCCCAATAAAACAAGCGTTTCTATCCCTGATTTCCACAGGGCCAGCATATAAGAAAACATCATTTCTCCCACTGACATAGGGACAAAAATAATTCCTCCTCTCTGTACCTGAATATTTCCATCTGCAAGCCAAGGTTAATAGGGTTTCCATTGATTCTCCTGAGAAACTGGTATGTCACCTTGACTGTTACTTTCCCATAAAACATCACCCTTAACCCCTCTGTTTATGAAGCATGAGAATGTTTAAGAACATTTGTGGACTGGTAACTAAGGAGGGATTGAACCATTTATTTATGTATTTAGCATACATAAAAGGAAGTTATTTGGATTTACTCTAAAATTACCTGATTAGAAAAAAAGAGATGGTAATTTATATATGGTAGTAACTGCTGACATCACCAGTAAAACATCTGAAAGTGAGACATACCATAGTTGAAAAATAATCCTGTCAAGTAAATACCTACAGCCTTGGCCAAATTATAAGAATATACTCTATGTATTGGTGTAAGTACCACAATACACGTTTATTTGACCTCTGACATTCTTGCCTGACCCTCCCTGATGCCTTAGGATTTTAGCTTTTATATTTTCATATATTTGTAATCCTGCAATTCTTTAGTGTATGACTCTGAACTCCATATAGAGTGTTAGCAACTGCTTTTCCCATTTTTGTCAGACACAACAATTCCTCTCTAGGCCTGAGAATCAAGGACACCTCACTGTTTCAGGCCCCAAGAAATGGAAACAAAATTGATTTGGAGGGGAGCAAACTGGGAGAATGGGACTCCACTGCCTGAAGCTGTAATTGGACAATTAATCTCTGATATGCAAATAGACAAAACTTATATCTGTCCGAAAAACATGTGACTGTGTCCATCTTGGGTGTAGTCTCTGTGAGACTCCGGCACTGCTCATGGTGTACCCTGTGAAGGCCTTTTAATAAATACCTACCCTTTATCCTTTAACTCTGTCTGGCCTCTGTTCCAGGTCAGCCTCTACAAGGCATCATCCCCAGCTTTATTGTCTGTCTCAACTGCAGTATTAGTAGTACAGCCCTGATTTGATTTGAAAACACCGGAGTAAATTTAGTGTAGTATGTTCAGTTTAGAGTTAGTTACAGTCTAGCAAAATGACTCAAACTGTGTTCTTTTACCCTGTGTGATTAGGAGGAATAAATGTTCTTCCAATTTTATTCTCAGGATTTCTGTGTGGCATTAGTTCTTCCTGTATGCTGTATCCATGCATATTCTTGTGGAAGGACAGGACTGCAATCCCAGCACAGTGGTGTGTACTGACTATAAGGATACTTCCCTAATAGCTCTCTAGATCCAAAGTCTTTTGGCTTTGGGCTCCGGTTCAGGCTGTGCTGAGCTTCTTGTTCCATGCCATAAACATCTAAAAGACGGATTGAGGGCTGTGGTAATTCCCACAGTAATTACAGCATCATGCTCAGTCCTAGCATAGTTAAGCTAAATTCATGCAGCCATTACCAAAGAAATGGTTATGTATGATGGATGAGCCAATTTATTTCTGAGACATGGTTCGTAGACCATTTTCTGGAATGCTGTTCCAGAAACTTGTTGGATTACTTATTATATAGATATATTTTAAAATTAATTTACCATGGATTTTACACCCAGAAATACTATTTTCCCTAGAAACCAATAGTTTACAAAATACTTTCCTAATAATATTTCATTATAGGTATCCATTCTTTTGATTTGCTTAATTTTTTCCACCTTTGCTTTTTGAAGTAATAGTTCTCTTAAAATTGAATTCTAATTAATGTATTTTTATCACTGTAATGTAAATGCTTTTTTTTCTGGCACAGTGAGTTTAGCTCCTTTTCTGAGGATTTTAATATTTGTTCCAAACATGCTGAGCATATAAATGGAGTGAGGAATTTAGAAGGCAGGTAGTCTATATTAGGATGTATTGGAATGTATTCACAAACAGAAAAGGAGGGAATAAAGATATAGTAAGTAAAATAAGTCACTCTAATTGTTTTGTAAATCGTAACAGTCATTGTATAAATAGGTTTTCCTTCTAAAGACTTCTTTGGTTTTCCTATGTCTTTATGGCAGTGTTATAAGGCTCTGAATTTTTAAGTGCTCTGATGTATAATAGGGCACAGGAATGTGTTCCAAGACTCATAAAATCTTTTAATTAAAAGAGTGGAAATTCTTGTAAACTCCTGGTGGTTGCCTTTAAGTAATATCACTTCTTAAAACACTTCCCGCTCCCCCCAGCCTGTGAGATTATCTTGCATTTTGTTACAGCACTAGGTACTGCCTGTGGATGATGTACCCATTTTAGGGAAACAAGTTGATTTTTAGAATTCCCTGGCCTTTCTGGAAGGGAGACCTGGCACACAAAAGAGGCTGTGCTGAGTAACTAAACAAATGCTTTGCTGTTAAAAGTCAAAATGGAATTTTGCTACCAGCTTTCCTGGAGGCACACTGCTGTAGGTGGGTTATTGGCAGTGCTCACTGAAGCTGTTGCTCAGAGCCTCTGAGCCCAGAGCTGGGGGCAATCATCCAGCCATCAAGAACATAAAACAGATTTTCAGTGCATGGTTGAAAGACAGTGGGTAGAAGGGGACTGGTATGTGACACATATCCCTGTCCTTACTTGATCTGTAGCTTTCTCCATTTTTCCTTCAGTATCACTTGCTGTTCATGGCAGCCAAAAGGACAGCAGCAGGGATCAAACATCATTCACTTGGGTGTAAGGACCCAAGGGCACCAAAACAGCAATTATATCACTGACAGCAGCTACACTGCTTCTCTTTGAAGAGCCCTGCTTAAATGAGACACATGAAAGTGAAGCATGAGGGAATATTAAGTTAAAGGTTTGCCTGTGTATGTCATTGCCTGAAGCTGTCGATCTGTTTCTTCATGGGTTACAGGAATTATTTTCCCAGCATGTGGGTTGTGAGGAAGGTTTTATCAAGAGACAGAAGTTTTTGACAAATTTCCACTCCCACCTATTTGGCAGTCACAGGAGAATGAGGTGAATTAGGAGTCAATAAATTAATACTCCAACCACAACTGCTTTTTGACCGAAGCATAATGTTTACTTCCATATTTCATGACATTTCTTCCCTAAATGTCATGATGATGGGAATAAATCCTCAAACATTTTTGACTTCAAGACAAATCCTTTTGTTACTCAAATTTTTAATAAAAATTAAACTGTTTGTTTAAAACTGGTTTTTGAAAAGGTGCCGACTAATATCATCACAGGTAGATGATAATGTAGTAGGAAGCTTTGTATTTAATATAAAATTGTGTCCTTGCACCTTGGAAATTGAAATTACAGAAGCAATGGTAAAAGCATGTGAAAATGCTGCATTTTGATCCCAAACAGTTAGTAGATTTACCATAAGAAATCACCCCCTCTGAGGAAAAATCTCTTCTTTCCATTAATGTAGTTATTTCACTATACATTTCAAATGAGTTTCAAGTAACTGCTGCAGAGACAACAAAGCCACATTTGATAACATTCAGTGTATGGAGGCTATACTAACATATGTACATGAACAGAATGTCTGAAACATGTGCTGGACTCTTGCTTGTAAGTACTTGAAAACTGAGATTTATTTAGTGCTCGAATGAGCAGGTGATAGTGAAGTATTCTAGCCAGGGGCACCAACTGTTTTGATGTTGTTAACTATGAGCCAATATCCTCTAGAAAAGCACAAGGACACAGAATAACTATATAAATAACTTATTTCCTCATTAAGAGGGAAAATTCTTGCTGAAATGGCAGAATTATCCTGTTGGAGCCAATCTGTTGAACCAAAGACAATTTCGTTAAACATTTCCTTATATATTTTTATAGTGAGAACCTCAGGCACAGATTCTTGTGGTGCTGTGGAGGAACTGAAGAGAGGAGGTGATAGGTGCACAGTGCCCAGGTGACAGAGGTGATGGGTGCATGGCGCCCAGGTGACACAGGGGTGATGGGTGCATGGTACTACCCAGTGACACAGAGGTGATAAGTGCATGGTGCCCAGGTGACAAAGGGGTGATGGGTGCATCGTACTACCCAGTAACACAGGGGCAATGGGTCCATAGTGCCCATGCTATTGACAGCTGCTCACTTGTACTCTGCTTGTGACGTGAGGTGGTTACAGTGTCATTTGCTCTGGGACTGCATCTCATCCTTTTGAAAATTTTGAGTACTCAGGTGATTCTTCAGTACTTCAAGGTTAACTCTTCAGTGTTATGCTGAGGATCCTTGGTGGAGCATATATCAAATGCTCATAACGGGTTACATTTGTTGGGATGCTTGGCTATTGGTGATGAACAGTGCATTACCAAAGAAACCAATAATTAGGAACGATCAACACAAGAAACAGAAATATTTTTTCAGCTGCTTTATTATGGTTCAGGAAATGAACAAAGCTAAAGCAAAGCAAAATGATAAGTAACTCCAGCATTGGGCCATTGTAATAGTGGAAATAAGAAAACACCTAATGCATCCAGCTGCCACAGTGTGGCTGTTGGGGATTATCTCTACTAAAACCATGTCAGCAGACACTGGCTTGTGTCCTGCCTCTTCTTTCTGAATGACACCACTTCCAATTTTCAGGTGAGAGTGAGAAATACTAGGAGTGGCAACTAATGCCATGGTGCTTTGTTTGTAATCATAGAAATGGGTTTCTAACAAAGTAAAAATGGTTAATAACTAAGTAAAACCATGCTTAGGATTCAGTTTAAGGTAAATAGTCATAATGACTTGTTCAGAAGAAATTAGAAAGTTTTAGAGGTACTAACTTCCTTTCACATAGCTGTGTCAATACTGAGAGGCTTTAAAGGAACCTCTCAAGTACAGTTTTAGTTTCTTCTTTGTTCTCACTCCTAACAAATTACCTGTCACACTATTTTAAAGGTGTTAATAAATGTTATTTCTTAAGTGTGGGCTTTTCCTGTCCATCAGTTTTGCTTTAGTAGTGGATACATTGAGTGATTTGGCATCTTTCAATTTTGTCATTCTCACTGCAGTTTATTCTACTTGTGACAAATGAGCCATCTAGTTCTTTTATGAATTTCCCGAAGGCAATTTTAGGAAAGAAGAATCTGTAAATATCTGTTTATAAGACATTCAGTGTACTGAAAAAGTGGGAGCTACTTGAAAAAATCGAATACATTTTTGCATGTTGTCAGAAGTCAGTATTGATGCACAGAAGTCCATTAGTCCTTGGAAGGAATGGCAGCTGCTGTAGCTCCAGCTGTATATGCAGCTGTTCATTTTAAGAATTGATTGAGAGCAGATGAGATCAAAAGTTAACATCTGCAGCTGTTTCTAGCTTCTAAATAAGCATTAAGGACCTGGTGAAGCTGTATTTTAGTGAAGAATAAACACTACAGAACTTGCAAGCACAAATTTCAATGTTGATAGTACTATAGCACTGTTCTCACTCAAGTTTCAAGTTTTGGGTTCTTCCCTCTGTTGAAGAGAAGGCTGGGAATACCTAGTGGGCAAGTCAAAATTTACACAACTTCACAGCTTCCTGTAAGGACAGTTAGTTCTTGGATAACAAATTAATGTTGCTAGAAAATGCTCATACTTCTGCTTCAAGTCAGAAGGAAATTTCTACTTCATCATAAACAGTTTGGCAAAATTTTAGAAAGTAAGAAGTGAATGCTGTTATAACATTGCTTTAAGAGGATTTGGTCAAGGAAAGTAAGGAAATGACCTGAAAAACAGTCAGCCTTGTGGAAACTACTGGAGACTTCATTAGGGAGACATTGTAGGGAAGCAAGTGGAGGATCAGCACTGGGAATGTCAAGGTGAAGTCTTGGCTCAGATAAAGATTCTGAAAGCCGAATTGTCATTGATTTAAAGCTGTCATTATTAGGATTTTGATCTCAGCGACTGAGGATTTAGGAAAGATGTCATTAACCAAATCCTGCTGCCTTGATTAGATGCAAATTTTCCTATGTGCATTTTACAAGTATCTGTACAATGGCTGAGTTGTAAGAGCATTGGTTGGGAGGATATGGAAATAAATGTGGTATCCTGCAACATAAGGAATGAAAAAAACATCTGGTGTGGGACAGTTCTAAAAATAGTAAGGGTTTACTAAACTCTGTGCAAGCTCTTTTAAATTTTAGAATAGAGCTAAAATTCAGCAGACGTGCTGTCCCTCTTTCATTCGTAGAAGTCCTGTGGCTTAATAAGTTTCTGATTTTTATGCATTTATTTGATAAATTACATTTTAATGATACAATTTTTTAATAACATTTGCCATTATTTGCTTTGAATTGATGAGAATATTAAGCTTTTGTCTTGGAGATCACTTAGCACTTTTAATACATTATTGACTCACTGAATTATCAAACTTAGAGATTTGAAGAGGGAGTTAATTTTTTTATCCAATCTGAAATATTTGTACGATAATTACCTGATAATTACAGGTAATTATCGTGCAATTACCTCTAAGACATCATTGCTTGGCTGCTTCAGAGGATCACAGTGATGCTTACCAATGTATTCACATGTACATATAAATGCAATCACTAAGTCTCTTTGTGGTCTCTTTTCTTTCATCAGAACATACCATTTTTAAAAGAATTCCTGAATAAGACAAAGAAAGGAGTTTTTCACTCATTTTTCTATGACTAGTTATTGACAAAGTGTCCTTGATGCACTCTTGGTATTCACTGTGTCCATGAGAGAAGTGAACTGCAGTTTTAACTGTATTTTATGGCATCTTCTGGATAGCAAAGGTAATGTAGTATTGCCCCTCAATTAAGTAGACACCATTTGTAGTGGATTGCAGCCTTGACGTGTGTCATTGGAGGCTGCATAAAGCCCAGACTACACACCACACTTTGTGAAGTCGCATCAGCAGTTGTACAACATAATCAGATGCATGTCTGGATTGCTTTAACAGTTGGGTGGCTGGGTTTTGCTTGGATTTTGGTTTTATTTTTCTATTTTTGTATCTATCCTTTAGATTGGTTTCTACTATGTGTTTGTTGAACCTCTTCATATAAAATGGGAACTGTGGAAACCTTATAATTTCTGGTCAGGAATCAAACTAAACTTCATGTCCTTGAAGCTCTAAAGAATGTAACTAAATTATCTGCCTGGTATTTTTACTGTTTTGTCTAGACGGAAAAAAAAATAGAAGCTTTAATAGTCATATTGGAATATAAGATTAGGATTGTCCTTGTGGGTAAGGATGTCCAAGTTCCTGTTTCAGGTCACCTTTTCTTATGATCTTTCTTATGACAATTTCCATTTTCCTTCCTTTTATATTTCCTTCTGTCTTTGAAGGTTTAGTGATAAGTAGTTACATTTAGGAATACATTTTTTGTTTGGAAATTAACCTGAAAAAGTTGGCTAGTCTGAGTATTTGACAATTTCCCAGAAAATATGTAAGATAATGAAATTTACAATTGTAACTTAAGAGAAAAGGCAACCTTCAGCTATTTTGAGATTTTTTTTCTGATTTGGAATGTTATCAGAATTGTTTTGCCAGCTTTAGTTGTCTCTATCCATACATTAATTTCTGCAGCTGCTTCAGTTTTGATGGCACAGGCTGACACTTATAGCATTGCTGTGTATTGTCTTGTACCATAGGGATCCTTTATTGTCTGGTTAATGACATATCTCCAGTAAAGCTTTTCTGATACTGTGACATTGAGAACAGATAGTTTCTGTATGGATGTTCTAACAGAGGTAAGGTGGGCTTATGCTGTCAGGTGTTCTTGATGGACGTCTAATAGGATCCCTTTCTCCTGCATAATCTCCTCTTCTCAAAAACTGTGTTGCCTGTCTCAAATGCATAGGGAAGCTAGTAACGTTTCCAGGATATTTAAAACTGGTCAGGTCTTAAAACTTCCCATCGACTAGTTCCTGTTCTGCCATATGTTTCTTGTCTTTCTTTTCTTTGTCTTGTCTTCTTAAGAAGCAAGAAATTTCTGGTTGGGTTTTTAGCTATGGTAGCATCACAAAGTACTTGCTCAGCTATAGATATTCTTTCTTGTAAACGCTGCCTCATGAGAACAGACCTTTTCTCATCTGTTAAATAGGGATACACAGAACTGTTAGATGGTAGAATGCCTACAAGGAAGCTGTATGTCATGACACTCTGAAAGTTATTTCCATTTTCAAGTCCTCCATGCCATTCACTTCTGTGATGTTCTATTCACCTTGCCAAACTTAGGTTCATCTTGGAATTCTAAGGTAAAATGAGGGAGTCCCAAGCCACAGGGCAGCATCAAAGTGTCCACAAATGGTCTTAAAAATTGCTAGTGTCACTAATCCCTTATTAGATATAATGAGGCCCTAAAATTTCTTTTTGAATTGCCTTCATTAACCTGAATCCTGTGTAACTTGGAGAGGCAGATTTTAAATGTCTTTGTTAACGTAGCAGGAGAGGTTATTAGAGGTTAATCCCTGAAGCATGACCGTTTTTATGCAGCCATAAATTTATTTGTGTACGTTAAAAATACAAATGGTTTAAAGTTTAGCCCTTACAGTCTGTCTGGAGCTTAACTCAATGGACAATCATGGCACATTTCCAGATAGTGGTTGTGACAGACTACAAGAGTTGGTTTCCCTGTAGTGGTGAAGCTGAAACCATCTGACTCCACATACTTGAAGTCAGTTTACTGTTGAATTGGCAGCAGTTGTGGTCAGGCTTTAGTCGTAAGAAAATGCTTTATTGCTTGCAAGTTTCCCTTTCAGCAAAGAACACTTAAAAGACCATAAAACTGTCTGTGTCTTTCTAAGGTCTATCATGGCATGTATTTTCATTTGAAGAGTTAGTGTTTTCCAGTTATGTAGAAGGCTTAAGTAGCAATATTTATAAGTCCTCTGACTTGTTCCCTGTTGTTATCCTCTGTCTCTTCTGAAATGCCCTGATCTGCATCAACAACCTGGAGAGTTTAGTTCCTCTGCTGATTTTAAAACAGCGGCAGATGCAATTGATGGGAATATCTGCTGCAGAATAGATCAGAACTCTTCCAAAAAGAAAAGGAGGTAAGTGCCACAGAGGTTTAAACCAACACCGTGTGAAGTGGCACAAGGTGATACCTCAGTGTTAATCTCCAAGATAAATTCCATCCTCACTGCTTTTGTGTATGGTAACCATGCCTGCTAATCCATTTGCAGGACCACTGACTTTTACAAATTCCATTTTTGCTTGCCTTTGCCCGTATTTTTAGGTAAGTACAAGAGTGCCATAACAAATTATCACATATGGCTTCTGTCTCACATGTGTTTGTTGGCTTCTTTCAGATAAACCTTACATAAATCTTTTGAAAAATAAAGTGTGTGATTGATACACTGTTGAGAAGGTTTTTTCTTGGTTTTCTACAGGTGCAGAACAGAGAAAACTGATGAAAGAACTTAAGGTGTTAGATTATTTTGATAGTGGTATGTCATGCAGTCTTATCAAGGTCTTAAGCTCAAGTTGAGTAAAAATATTCAGTTAATATATCAAAAGTTGAGTTTATATAGGTTGGAAACCTACTTAGGAATTTGAATCTAAACTTAAAGGAAGCTAAAAAGGGTGGAAAGGCAAACATGCTGAAAAATTAAAAATTAATGCTTCGTTATAAAGCTTTTAATTGTTTCCATTCTGTATGGAATAGTTTTCACTCTTAACCTCTACATCTGTTTTCTCACAACACTGACAGTATTTAGGACTGTCCAAATCTGAGAACACAGACCAAATTCACAGAGTGCATGTGTGAGAGAAAATATACTTGTGCAGGCAAGTGCAAGCATGCTGAGATGCCTTGAAGACCCAGAATGGGCATGTCACAGCAGTGATACTCTATCTATAAAATAGCAAAGTGTTTCCTTTTCCATGAAGCGTTTCTCTGAACCTAAATTTTCTAGAGGGGCTATGGGACATACTGAAGAACAGGTTCTCATGGGTTACAATAGAACATGGATAAGATGAGGTTTTAAGCAGAGCTTCCCACTCATGAGATACACAGCTCTAAGCAGAGATGCATGTTCAAGTAATCATTGCCTGCCTTTTTGTAGAGAAGCTTTTATTTTAGGTCCCAGATTTTTTTCTTGTGATTGCTGTGTTAGAAATTGTACTGAAAAGCTGTAACTGCACACAGAGTTAGTGTCATCTTGGTTGCTTAACTCCATCAATGGTCATACAAGCCTTTCTCTCTTCCTTTTGTCATATGCATTCTACAACATAATGTAAGTAATATGAAATTATTAGCATGCTCACTGTTATATTAAGGTAAGTTTAGATTAGATATAAGACAGAAATTCTTCCCAGTGAGGGTGGTTGAACACTCTCACAGGTTGCCCAGAGAAGCTGTGGATGCCCTGTTCCTGAAGGTGTTCAAGGCCAGGTCAGACGGGGCTTTGAGCAACCTGGGATAGTGGAAGGTGTCCCTGCCCATGGCAGGGGGATTAGATCTGGATCATCTTCAAGGTCCCTTCCAACCCAAACCATTCTATGTTTTTGTGTTGTAAAGTAATTTATGATCTTCATGACTGGAAACATGAGCTACTTACATGCAGCCATGACTTTCACTCACATTCTCCTCAGCTTACAGAGCCATGTATGTTCTGAGCCAAACCCAGTGGTTCTTACCCAGGCAAAACTCCCACTGACTTCACTAACTTCAGTGGGAGTTTTGCCTAAGTAAAGACTGAAGGATTTGGATCACCAAGTGTAGAACATAAAGTTTTCTATAACCTTGGGCTGAATTGCACAGAAGGCAGTGGGTGTTTGAAGGAAAAAGGAAATACACTTTTTTCTACAATAATTTCAGCCCTGTTAGTGCTGAAGTTAAAAGCATTCCTTTTGAGAAAGGCTGACTTCTAAAATCTGCCAGTGTCTTGGACTGGGGATGTTAAGAATTACATTTGGAATTCTTTGTACTGCATTGCCAAGTTTAAGGAGATACTCTTCAATGAATTAGAGTAAGTATTGGTATGATTGGTGTTTTTGTCATGGGCTTACAGAATAGATGTTCTGTGAAATATAGCAGTGTACTTGCTTTTTCTTGCTTTAAATTTAAAACAAATATCACAAATATAAAAACCTTGAACCAAGTTCAGGAAAATTCTGTTTATTTATACAATACAGTAAATATACAAAAAGTCCATCTTAAAATTATTAACTGCTTACATCTTGTTTTAAAATCTCCAGTAAAATGCAGTTAGAACAGTTTTCTTCATCACAGTGTTTGCTGCCCAGGTAGCATGTGCCCAGATGTCTAGTTTTTACACAACAGTGCAGAATAAGTACTAAATATGAACAAATAAGAATATTAGTGTGTCACACTCATTTTTCCTTTGTGCTTGTGTCCAGTGAAAATGAGAGATACTGGAAAAGCAAGCCTGGACTACTTACATAGCAAATGTAGCAGTAGCATCTCCCTAGTTATTGTACAATGGAATTGAGAAATTCAACACTGAACAGGATGTGAGGAATTTTTTCTGCAAATCTAGGTTTTGTGCTTTCCTGCTCAGAGATGCTGAGCATGTCATAAACGTGGCCTGTTGAAATGTTACCATGGGCCAAGGTGGTAGTGAATGGGAATTGAACAGGCGTGTTTGCTTTTCTAGGATCACTTTATCTGCTCTCTTCGTTGGTGGTTAGATTAGGTACCACAGTAGCTCTAATCTGTGGTGTTATGCATAGCACTGGAGAACGGAAAGGAATGTGGAAACGGAACAGGAAAACTTTGATGAAACCTCATGCTGAACCCTGGCATCCTGAAACTCTGCCTCTGGATAGAAATCCTGCGGTGGATCTGTGGCCCAGGCTGGGAGGAGGGGAAGTCTGCCAGGGAGGTCTGGAGCCATACAGGACTGTAGGGAGGGGATGGAAGAGCTGGATTCTAAACCATGGATAGTTTATTCAGCCCTACAAATTTCATAGTTCCTTTTATACAGTGAACATCACTCAGAATCTTTGTTAAGGTTAGGCAGGCTTGGAAAATGTTGTGTTAGTACCTAAAAGTGCCGCAAATTTTGCTCTAGGGTAGAAAGTAGAATATTTAGGCTCTTTTTTAGTTCTAGCGTCAGGTTTCTAAAACTCTCTATGCTACAACTTTGGTTTATACTGAGATAGTATGCATTGTATCCAGAATAATAGAAATAAGTTTTTTGGAAACTAATCATTGCAAAGGCACAGACTGACTTAAATCATGATTTCTTTAAATTCTAATCTACACATAGAAATTTTTAACAAATAAATAGTAAGAAACATTATGTAGTGACGTTTTTACAGCTTCATATAAAATGGTAGTTGCAATCTGGGCTAAATTCTTCAGAAAGAAAATATTTTAAAAGTAATATCATGAGTACATAATAGGCCTTATTCTGTGGTCTTTATAAAGTTTGCTCTGCCTACATTTTGCAAGTCTTGCATAAGCTCTTTGAATTTCCTGGTCATTGATCCTGCTCTGTGTAGTGAAGGAGCAGAGAATTACTTTTCCTCCTGTCCTGTAGCTGTGGCCTTGAATATCTATTTGGTCTTATGCTGCACAGCACACAGTGGTGGAAACTCCTGGCTCTGCTTCATGTACAGAGCACCGAGGAGTGGAAACTTCTGGCTCTGCTTCATGTTAGTTTGCACTTCAGGCAATTTATTCAGCACCAGTGTTGGATCACAGAATCTTTTTTTCTAGCATGCCATCTTTGAAATCTGAAAGGTACAATGGTCCCCACTACCACATAGCTCACTCGCCTTCACTTCTTGAGCAGGGGAGACTCTGGCAAAAACACATCTGGACCAATCCTGCAGAGGTCTGGGAATTTTAAAGCTGTCAGGCAGAACTTTCCAATGAATGAGAAGTATCTCACATTGAAACTGTCATTACTAGAAGCACTGCTGTGCTTTATCAGTGTGAAATGACAAAACAATATAAAGACATTTTAACTGGAAGTTGCATGTAATTACCTCCACTAGTAGTGATTGCGTTATCTTTGAGTTGTCATTTTTACATATGTCGACAGTTTTTAGAGAAATTTTTTCCTCCTTAGAAATGCTGATATCTGGTGCTTAAGGAGGACAATAGAAGTGGCTGAGCCCGCAGGGCATGTGAGCGCAGCACCTCCCTGTCTGGGGGTTTCTCGGGGAGGGGCAGAGATACCGCGGGGGGTGGAGCTGGGAGGAGCTGGGACACAACGGCAGTCCCGGCTGGCTGGCTCGGTTTCCGGAGCCCCGCCCTCGCGCTGCTGCTGCTCGGCTTTGGGGGAAGAAGGACGGTGGCTACAGCCGAGGGGAGAGCTCGCTTGTCGCCGCGGTCCAGCCCAGCCTGTTTTTCTCCTGCCGCGGCCGCTGAGGTTGGTGCCCCGTTGGTACCTCGCTGAGAGAGGAACTCTTTTCGCCTGGGGACCCCGGGATCTCGAGCCCGCCTTTTCCAGTCCTAGCCGGACCGCGTGGTCGCCGCCGCCTCGGCTCCCGCCGCCGCCGCCCCGGCCCCGCCGTTTTCTTCAGCATCGCTTCGAGTTCCAGCTGCACCAGCCTTCGCACCCCCACCCCGCCTGCCGAGGTGTCCCAGCTTCCCAGCTACAGCCGCGGAGCTTCCAGCACATCTCAGCCACCATCCCGGGATTGCTGCGGGTGAGCCGCCATTGGCGTCTGCTCCCCGAGCTCACCCCACAGCGCCCCCTGCAGCCGCGGGGGAACCATTGCATCTGCCCTGCCCAGCAGAGCCACCAGCGCCCCTGCCGGCCGGGACCATCACTACACCAAAAGGGGAAGGTGCCTGACACCTGAGAGAAGGCTGTCAGTGGGCCCTCTGGTTCTGGTTTTGTTGTCACTGTTATAGTTGTTGCCCGTTTCACCTCATATAAATACTTAGTAAAGATCTGTTATTCCTATTCCCTATCTTTGCCTGAGAGCCCCTTAATTTCAAAATACTACTAATTCGGAGGGAAGGGGGTTTACATTTCTCATTACAAGGGAGGCTCCTGCCTTTCTTGGTAAACACCTGTCCAAACCGCGACAACATAACACACCCATTGTTTATAACTGATGTGATTAAAAGCAAAAGAGTGAAATTACCTTAAAAGCTAAATTAGATTTCCATAAAGAATGGGGATATCAGGCCAACCACATCTCTCAGTCAATGAGCCTTACTGTTCAGGAAGCAAAGATTAATACTCAGTGGTGCTTGCCAGGCAAAACAAATAAGTGCAGTCAGTTCTGCAAATTGAGAGGACAGGTCTTGAAAAATTATCTGTTAATCCACAGCCTTAAAAATAGGACTCTTCCACAGTCCTGACAAAACTCAGAAATGTGAGATAACACATTTTAAAATGAGCAGCAAGTGGAATGAGGGTAGGTGAGACGCTTTGTATTGTCATACTTTGGCAAGACTGAAGTAGTAATTGATTTAATGTCAGAATAATTTACTTAAGGGTGTAAATGCATTTTAATTCTTAATTCAATTCTTTTAAATTGCAATTAATTTAATTCCTGGTGTAAATGGTTCAATTATTTGCATTTGCTTACGCTTGGAGATTGGTTCTCACACACAAACCCGTTTTTCAATCTGGCATTAAGAAGTAGTCTGTACTTCAAGATTCCATGTGCCTACCATATATTTAGTGATTTTTTCTAAAAATCACAAATTACGCTTGCAGTTGGTATTACATTAATCTGGTCGCTTTCCAATTAACAGTTTTAAACCATTAACAGCTTTTAACAGTGCCAGGAAAACTGTTTTCTGTTGATGGTTTGGTTTAGAACTGATGGCTAGCTTGTGAATAATAATGGATTTTCAGTTTCATTAAAGATAAGGATAAGTTTTAGAATTCTAGAAAGAAGATTTCCAAATTTATCCAGCAAATCAGAGGTTTTGTAGGGGTAAAATTAACAAGAAAATATGGCTTACTATGGACCTCAGCCTGCTTATCTCTGGAAATTAAGGTGATAAAACTATACAGTGGCTTTTAAAAGTGGTTTTTGTGGTTAAATCTCAAGCAAGTTGATTTTACCACTGGCACAGGCATACCCACATCTGTTCGGAAACACCAAGACATATCTATCAAAATAGTTTGGCTGGATCAGTTCTGTGCAATGTGAAGGACAAGGATTGCCCTCTCCTGTCCTCGCTCTGTCTCTTGGGTTGGCTCTTGCTTAGTGAGGAGGACTTGGGGTTTTTGGCAGATCTCGTCTAACCTTAGGGATAGTTAGGAGGGACTTTTTGACTCAGAAACTTGCTCCATAAATCCAAAGAAGACTTGCTGGGCATTGTCCCTTTTTCTTGTTCAGGGTAGCTTCATGTCATGTTCTGCCTGTTGCAGCAACAGGAGCAGGAGGGCTGAACGTGACCTGCTGTAACACCCAGCCCTCCTGCTCTTGCCAGAGTGCAGAGTCTTCCCTGCCGAGCTGTGATGCACTGGACTTTCTCATCTGGACATGAACATCACGTTTCTCAATTTGACTGTAATGAACAGTGTCCTTTGTTAGCAACACAGGCCTTTTTTTTTTTAAACTGTTGCTTGGCTGTTTGTTCTGGAGTTCATGCATGATTTCATCCATAACAATCTGAAGATTTTTGGTACAATTCTGTACACAGACTTCTGTGTAATTTTGAAGATGTCAGTTTTGAAGATCCGAGTCAGTGTTACGGTTTTACGTCTGCAAATATTATGACAACACTGTGTCTTACTGGCTTTTGGAATGTTGCAATAAACTGCTTTTGTAACATATTTTTTTACAGTGCATTCTCTAGACATGACTGTAATCTAACTAAAGAAAAATGGTTCAAAATTCTTTGTAGAAATAGAATGACTCGTCAACCATCAGTTGGCATCAGAATGGGGACTACTCTGTGCAATCTGCTTGCCTGTTAAATTCTCTTGTATCCTCTGCTAATCTGATTACTGATGTTTCAGTTGATTGCTTTACCTTAAAACTGGTTTTTGTCAGCCAGCACTGATGTCTTTGCAATCTGTTACAATTTCACAGCCAGTCTGTCATCACTTAAAATACAGTTTAGTAGTATTATGTAATATAATTTTTCTTCCTTTATGCTCTTTAAGTAGTTTCCACCTACAGTAAATTTTATTAAAACAACATTATACTATCAGTCTTTTGTTTCAGCTCTGGAGTTTCATTTGTACTGAACTATCAGGCAATTTTTTCATGTATTGTATTTAATTTGCTAATGATATGGATGTTAAATGTAGATGTAAGCAATACAAATGCAGTCTGGAATGTTCATATGGAAATGTATTTATTCTTATGCAATAAGTTACCTGTATAACATGGCTGCAGACACATGCTGGATAATAACACAGCTGATTAGAGTATTGATTTTCAGCAAATTGACGACATCTTGTTGACAGCAATTTATATGGCCCTTCAAGTATTTTGGCACAAGGAGATGTTGCAGATTTTGATAGTGCTCCCTAATTATTTTAAAGACTAGGGAGGGCATTATCCTGTGACTCTCCAGTTCCAAAGTTATGTAAAAGAAAACTGCTTAGAAACTGTTCTGGTGGACTGTTCAGGTGAATCTTGGAGAAGTATAGATCTGCATTGTGTGGAATTGTACTCTTTAACGTTTTCAAAAGCATTACTTGTATTACTTTTCCTTATAACCACCTAGCTGACTTAAGGCTATCTTAAGACTCATGAAGGAGTTGGAATTTTCTGATTGACTTTAAATTGATTTCAAGGACATCTCTTTACTTTCTTTGTGGAATGGTACGGTTTGATTAATTTATTTCCCCCCTTTTTTATTCCTTTTTGCTTGTATTTTATTTAATCTCAAGTTTGTTGTGGGTTTCTTAATACTTCATTGTATTATTGCACACATTTTTAAATGACATATGCTTCATATATCGTTGCCTTTTTCAGTCACAGCTGCTTTGTGCACTGTGATCAGTTTGCTGTGTAACAGAGCTGCTGAAACTGCACATGGTTAATTTTAAGTGGTTCTGCATGCACACTGTGCACGATGGTCACATGCTGAGAGAAAATTTGGTTCCTTTCAGTTCCTTTTGCAGGGACCTGCTGGGATACCCTCGCTATTATGGTTCCCTGTGGCTGAAGAATTGTCCTCCTCGGTGCATACAAGCTCCTCCATTGCCTTGGATGGAGCTGTGCTTCTTGGATATTTACATAGGGGTGAATGCAGAAAACAGATGCTTGCATGAGTGTTGCCAAATTTGATCAGGATATTGATTCAGTATAACAGCAAATACAGCTGCCAGAATTCTGTGCTCTAGACTATTTTATGAATTTGTTCCAGGTGGAAATTCACCTCTCTTCTTTCTCTCCTTCCTCGGATGGGAAACCAAACAGTGTGCTGGCTTGGCTGGCTCTTTCCTTGCTTGCCATTGGTATTTTTTTGGCTCTTTCCATATAG
Source organism: Callaeas wilsoni (assembly GCA_013398955.1). Classification (NCBI taxonomy): domain Eukaryota; kingdom Metazoa; phylum Chordata; class Aves; order Passeriformes; family Callaeidae; genus Callaeas; species Callaeas wilsoni. The sequence continues at coordinate 112,679 of VWPU01015968.1, forward strand.
TTTTTGGCTGTCTCTCTAATTGGAACAATCTAAGTTTGCCAGAACTTTTATTGACACTGTACTGTCTGCTTTTGCAGTTACTTGTTTTGTACTACTTTGTTCTAGGGAAAAGAGAGAGTTTATTTTGCTTTTGTGTGTGTGCGTGTGTGTGAAGTGAGTCTGGACATACTACAGGACTGGAATGAGGAAATTATTCAGGTGTGAATTTTTTGTCAGTTGTATGAATTTGTATGGGTGGACGCTATAGTTAGTCTCATTTTTACTATGACTAATTATTAAGTTATTTATGAAATACCAGTATTAGACACCTTGTGACATCCATTTGGGCAAGCTAATTGCATTTGTAAGTCCTTAAATGTAGATGTCAGCATATTTTTCTGGGATGTATCTTTTTCGTTGCTACTGTATACACTTCTATGACATTTTTCTTTCAACTGTTGCTTATTTCTGACACACTCTTAAGTTAGGACTCAGTCCCGAAGACCTCATTCGGGGCTTTATTCAGAGTAAGGTCTCCACTGTAGTCATAACTTGCAGTTCTTCATACCTGGTAGTATTGTGTCCCTATAATTGGCCAGTGATTGTATGGTGGTGCACACTCAAGTAGATTTTTAGGAGAATCACAATTAAATAGCATTTCTAAAGAACGGAATACTATTTCAAATTCAGAGAGAAGCTGTATGCAAGTTAGAATCTCATAAGGATACAGAAACTATATCAACTGTATGTACCCTAAAAACTTAGATCAGTAGATGTGCTTAAAATAGATTATAATTCTATTTTGTCAAATAGCATAAAAATGATTTCAGAGTTTTTGACCTGTGGGCTTCTAGAAGACAGAGCAAGCAGAACAGTCTTGGGCAGGAGGACAGTTGTCTGGGGTGTCTGGCTGGTTGTCAAAGAATTTGCACTGCTCATACTGTGATGGGAACTTGTGTTTGCATTGGGCAGTTGGAATTGCTATACCAAAGCAAATATTAGTCAGAGTGCCTGCTGGTTGTGTAGGACCAGTTCAGTACATCCTGCTTCAGAGACACTGGGAGATGGGGGTAGGTGGGACACGCATCTCATTAGCTGTTGCTGAATTATATTCTGGAAAAGTGCTACATTTTTTCCACAAAGCTTGCCTGATTGAGAAATACGTGGGTGTTTTTCCAATAAATGAAGTAGCAGAATTACTATTGAGTTCAGTGCCCAGATAAAGTGTTTAGGAGGCTAAGCACAACACTACTCATCATTTCTCTCTCCCTGGCCCCTGCTATGAATAAAGACATACTTGAGTGATAAAGTAGAGAGAAAAGATTGGAGAAAAGCATGCAGGATTGAAAAAGGAATGGGACTCAGATCCTTCACAGCAGCTAGCAAAGTAATGCTTTTGCCTGCAAGCCACAGCAGGTAAAATAGCACTAAGTGAAAGAATCAACAGTTTTCTATTTGAAAAGCACTCACTGGCAGAGCAATAAATTTTAAAAAGGCAGAATTAAATGGAAGAAAATCTTCAGTTTACAGCCAGAAGAAAATTTGTATTTATTTCTAGCAAGAGCCTAAATGTGGATCTGCCTTGAATAAAAATGCCATGTTACTTTGGCTTCGTATAATGCACTTTATCAGGGAATTGGAGTAGAAAGAATAAGCCAGAAGAGTAAGAGCCCTAGAAGAGTTGTTTTTGTGATTTTGCTGGGGATCAAGCATGAGCAGACTGATTAATCCAAACTGTCATGTCTTGGCACAAATAATGTGTAATAATTAAATTACATCAGTGAGTTTTCTGGTACTTTGGCGTGAGAGATTTTGAAATGTCTAAAATACAACTGCAACTGAAATTGTGTGTAATTGGTGCCATAGAGGGAGTGAATGAGAATATTACATAATCCCTGAGGCCGAGCTAATTTACTAACAGATGGATTGTACATTCTAAGAACAGAAGTGCTAGGAAAAAGATGCATGTGCTTTGCTGTTAGCATGATAAATACAATAGCTTCCAGTTTTTAGTGTAGAAGTCAAGCTAGGAAATTATCTCCCATTGTTGATATGAGTTTCTTGAAAGAACAGCTCAGTTCTTGTTGCTGCAGGAAATCAGTGCTTGGTAATTCCTCCATCAAAGGAGATAGGGGTTACTTGGTTAGGCATTCCATAAATGCTCTTTTTGCCCAAGGCCAAAACCTGTTAATTTTTACTTTGTCTGGGGAGGTGTCACTTTCAGCTCAGGATAGAGAGAATATTGGCTTCAGTGCCTTGCTCCAGAAGATTAGGATGACTTTGCAGGCTGTGACTTAATTAAACCACAGAGAAGATGGAGATGTTGAATATACCTAGGGAGACTGAATGTGAACTTGTGGTGGTCCCACTTCCTCCCATGGGCTGTTTATGACTTTCTGATATTTAAAGAGCCGGAGTGTTTCTTCAGGGGAGGACTGAGGTCAGGCCACAGTAGGTGTCTCTAAACCTCCTCTGTCAGGCCTTGGCCTGGTGCTGTTGTGGAACATGAGCGAGGCCATGCAGCCTGAGGAGCAGTCCAGGGGTGACCATGAGAACCTGTTGTAAAAATGAGCATGAGCAGTCAAGAAAGAGAGCACTGCCTGCCTGCACTCTGCTCTATTTGGAACTCAGATTCTGAAGCCTGGACTTTGTATGGCCTATTCCCCTTTACTATGCCTTGGGCCAAAAGAGCATTTATGGAATGCCTAACCAAGTAAGTGGCAAGCCAGACCTTTCAATAAGATATGTAGCATTTTCTTACAAAGAAAGTTTCTTACCTGCTAGTGATACCGTCCCACCTACTTGCTATGGGTGCAGTGTTGGGGTTCATCTCTAGTTGACCGTGGAAATTCATACAGAGTTCAGGAGGTAAGGATAAAGAGAGTTAGAGAGCTTACTGAGAGATATACTCAAATATTGTAATTTTCCTATCTTTGGAACAGTCATAAAAGCTGTCTTTGTTTTTAAAGAAGGAAAGCTGCAAACTTCTGCTCCTTCAAGAAGTTTCATCAGGAAATCTCCCTGACTCTCATGAAGGCCAGCAAGTGTTTAGAAGTCATTAGATAAAAAGCCACTGGATATCAGCTGTTTGCTGAACAGCTGAAGTGTTAAGACTCAGCATTCTTTGGTACAGTTTCTGCAAGTTCTGGCTGTAAATAACTCATCCTCTCCTCTTTTGTCCTCTTTTGTGCTGGGAAAACATCTCTCCTGTATGCTGTGCTCCAGTATGTCTTTGTGTCCTTATCACGTGGTGTCTATTCCTCAGTCACGTACAGCAGAATACACCGTTTCAGAGCTGCTTCAGTGACTGTTTCCCTGCACTTCTGTCATGACAGTACGAATTGTAGGCTGAAGCTGGAACTTACTTGAAACTCTGGAGCATGCACAGTGTGACCGGGTTGGTTTTTTTCGGTGTTGTACTGCCCAGTCCCTAACTTGAGTGTTGTGTTGAGCAGATGCCATGATGATACTCAGGGCTTTAAATCTTGGCTAGACATGGTCATCTTTTCATATGAAGAGAAAGGATCACATCCTTGATACTGTCTCAGTCTCCTTGCCAATTTTGAGCCCCTGATCTTAAAAAGTAAAGAACAAGCATTTCTGAGTAAACCAGTTATAAGTTCTTTTAAAAATATTTGCAAAGCACACAGTTTTATTTAATCCTACGTTTTGGAAAAAAAATATATTTTTGCTATTTATTTTCTTTGAAAAGAAATGTTCAGCTTGTTTCAAGTCCCTGGCGAGGAAGTTTTCAGTGTGGGTTGTTAAGTTTTGGCAGAGATATAACCATCTAAAAGCAACGGGAATACTATTGGAAAGCATTTGAAAATATTAGCCATTACTATAGTTACCAGCTCTGCTTGTATTTCTTTCTTTGGGCATGAAATTTTATCGGTTCAAGTAGTCTCGAAGGTGGGTGCACCAAGGTGGAGAGGAAGTAAGCCACGAGCCAAGTGTCAGCAAGCAGTGCAGGGTGAAGCACAGGTCACAGTGTCCTTGGGTTTCGAGCAGATTCCTAAGGTATCAAGTTCCTGGGTGCTGCTGCTGTTGGGGCCATGCACCTCACGGCTCTTGGTAGCACAGTTCCAAGTGTAACAGACATAATGAAACCCCTGGAGGGGAAAAAACCCCCCAAACACTTGTTATTGAATTTCAGATTTATTAGAATTAAAAGAATTAATTAAAGTTGTCCCAGGAGATAATAGAGAACGCTGTATTCTGTGCTACCTTTTTTGTGAGCAACATTGTGGATAAAAAGAAATACATGCAGTTGAAAGAGAGGGCTAATGAGTAAGTGTTTATTGCACAGATATATTCTGGCTATGTTAGCCGCTGTTTCAAGATCAGACATCTGTCCTTAAAATATTTTGCTGCTTGGAGGTTTTTTTCTTTACCTTGAAAGAAAGCCAAGTTTTTCCTTCATAAAGGAGAACACTTGAATAAACACAACCCTAGTATAAAGCCAGTTGGGACTAGTCTGTTGGCTAGAGTTCTTTTCACATAGGGAATTATTAGAAAGACAGTGAATCTAACTTATCCCCTTTCAAGGGTCCCTCACATAGTCTCTATTCTTGACTTCTGTATTATTAAGCAGCATGGAACAGTCAGAACTTTACAGGAGTATTACACTGGGATACTTTAATATATTGTCCCATATTTTTCAGAAAAAATGAAGTATTTCTTTGTTTTAACTTTGAAATTGCGAAAGATGCAAGTATTTGTTAACTATGGTATACCCACAGGGGCATTTATTTACACATAGCAAGCAGGTAAAACTTGTAAATCTGTTACAGAACAAAGACAGCTGAGAATTCTGTGTGGCTTAGAAGGGTTTGTGTATTCTGGGGAGCAGTGTTGGGATGCAGTGGTACTTAACTATGAATTGGATTCTACAGAAGTTGGCACACATAACTTTTTCCTACAAAATTGTTTCTAAGAGCTGGATTTTCTGTATGTTAGACCAGGTCACAAGAGTTGTAATGCTAGTAATGCCTGAAGCCAGTTAGTAATTTCCAGTTTCCTTTGTCCTCATTTATATAAAATGATTCTTCACTGAGACCTCTTGCTTTCTAAGTCTGGGGAGATGAGGGAGTATATACACAATACAAAAAACTCTACTCTTTTTGGTATCATGAGAAAAAGCACTTGGAAATAAAACCCCCAAGATTCAAGTAGACAAAATTAACTTTAGCATTTCCATTATCTTTTCTTATTCACCCAGGTAGTCATAAAACTTGCTGCACAATCCCTTCTTATGTAGTAAGTTAGACACAGAATGACAACTGTAGTATCTCTATTTTTCAGCCTTTATGTTTGAAATGTAAGAAAATGCTGTTGTCAAAATTCTTTTTCAGGTATTAGGAGAAACAGCTTTTTTGTCTTTTTTTTTTTTTAAATATTCTGTCCTCTAATTAATCTTTGCTGAAAAAATTCAAATACTTGATATATGTTTAGATGACTACTCAAAACTTTTCCCTTTTCCCTCTCCAGTATATTAGTCCAGGAAGCAGAAATGCCTAAAAGACAAAGAACCATGAACTCTGATCTTTGGAGCTGGGGAATGTAAGAGCTAAAAGCTGACAGGTGACAGATGTGATGCAGAGTACATCTCCTCATGTTAAGAACACGGCCTGTCCTGTTAAGAACACTCTGTCTCCTCCTGTGTAACACATTCCCTCTCTGGGAAGATAACCTGCCTCAAACTTGGATGCTTCTTTCTTATGTATTCTCTGATATAAACATGCACAGACAAAACTGCAGTGGCCAAATAAATGCATGAGTTCCTTGTGGGAATGCCTTGTGCAGGCTGGATGCAGCTCCAGGAGCAGGCAGTGGCCGTGGTGCAGTTGTAAATGCTTGTAGTGCAACCCTGGTATGTAAAGTGTTTACAGGAACCATCCTCAGAAGAAGCTTGTTTAAATCCTAGTGGCAGGATTTTTGTTCAAGTAGTAATGAGAATACAAAGGGCATAGCAAATACATGGTGACTATGTGCTAACTTTGGGCAACACACAAAATAGTAAAACTCCTGAAATCTGATCTTTGTTGCATATATATCCATTTTCTAGTCATCCAGGAAACACTGTATTACATTCCTTTTAGCTGTTTTCCTGCTTTACAAGGGGGCATCTTTGTGTTTGAAATTCAGATGAAGTTTGACATAACAAAATTTAAACTCAGATTTGTGTATTTGAACAGCTGTTGAGTCTGCAGTAAGGAGATTCTCAGTAATTCTCAGGTGCCCCTGATTTATCTAGATTGATTCTCACCCTTTCACTGACAACCAGAGGAAAACCAAAGGAAATCAGATTTGAGGTTGCATTTGTGTTTGTCTTTGCTATAGCACAGAAACTGTTAGAAGAACTTGTTGAATCTAACTGCAACTCTTTGAACTTCAGTGCTCTGGGAAAAGTTAGATGGGCTATCTCAAAACCTAGAAAAGCATCCAAGTGGTGTGGCTGTGACTTTTACAGTGCATTCCAAAATGGATGATGCTCTGGAGAAAAATTTCACCTTGTAAAACTGCTTGCAATTTTCATATCTATTTTGACCTGGCAAGATGTCCAAAAAAAGATGTTGAGAAGTAGTTCCAGTGAGACAGGGAAACCATGTTTGAGATCAAGAGCTCTTAAGTGATTTGAAGAAAGGTAGAAGCAGAAGGAGTTGCCATCTCTATACATTTTAGAACAAACAATATAGTAAGAATATGAGGGATAGCAGTAGGCTGAACTCAGAAATGACTGGGTCAGTTGTGAAAGTGGTGCAATTGCATTTGTTTGCAAGCATGTCAGACTTTTGCTTAGCCTGCCAAAATTAACCAAACCTTTAATGAGTTCCATCCTTAGAAAACACTGTGAATGTGGTTGTGGCTCTGCCTGCACAGAGCTGATAATGATATTTAAACCAGGACTGAACTTCTGCAAAATGTGCAATCCTAAAAAACATCTTAAAAACAATTAGCTTTATTAAAACTGTTAGATGTAACGGCCTCCTGCATAGGCACTAAAGTAAGGGATGTTCAAAGAATGAGATTAGGAAAGGAACAGTATGAGTCTATTGAAATGAAAGTAATGCTTCAGAAAAAAAGAAGTTAGGAAAGAAGAAAGCAGTGAAAAGCAGAGCAGGTTGTTGTATGTTTCTGGGTATGAGTGTGTATAGATGGACAAACATATGTGTGGCATCTCAAATGTGTGGCCTTCCCAGCTCAGATGGGACTGTTCAGAAGCACAGGAGGTGCAGTTAAGCCAACAAAGATGACAAGGGAATGGAATAACATGAGCAGGATTACATAGGCTGAACATTTCTGTCTGGGAAAACAATAATTTGGGTGAGAATGATTGAGTGAAGTCCATAAAACTTGAAAGTTCATGGAGAATGTGAAGGGGAAATGATTGTCATTGTCTGTCTCAGTACAAGATCTCCAAGTCACTGGCAGAAATTACCCAATGCTATTCTCAAATGAAGATGATGTGGAATGGAGTGGAACTGATTGACATAGGAATTAGGCCTTGCAAATTTCAGGAAGAAAGCTAAACATATTCAATAAAGGACTACTAAATGATAGAAAGACGTTATATTTGACTGAGGAAGTCTTCGTGCCCCAAAGTAAAATGCAGGCTGGAAACATATTCTGACAGAGCAGCATACATTTTTCCCAGCTTTAGGGTCACTCTTACTCACCCATTATTGATGCCTTTGAGTAACGGATCTTTGATGTGACTTGCAAGGACTTCATGTTTCTGTGTTCTTGTAATACAGTGGGAGAGTTTTGGTGATTAAATCTAACCTTTCAAACAGCCTGATCATTCACTGCCTTGAGATTCTTCCGAACCTCTTCATACTTGGGGGTTTTTTTGCTAACCTGAATATCTTCAGATTAGCTAGAAAATAGTAAGAGCCAGGAATTTCTAGTGCAAATTAAGGATGAAGTCATTATTGACACAATGGTGAAGTTGAACATACTCTTCTGAGGAGGCCATTAAGCCCTGTTTTTTTCCTTATTTGTAAGCCAGTCAAAATACAGAAATGCATACAGTTTTCCATTACTCAGGGACCTCATCACTGATGATTTGCACATCTTCTCTCTGATTAACAGAAATAAAAATATTTAAACGATTACAGCATTGAAATATGTCGAGATACTAAATACAGACTATTGCTTATACCTGACCATATGTCTTGATCTGGAAAGTATTAAGAAACTGCTAAAGTACAGAAAAATGTTGAAGGTGTTCAAAGGGAATTTATTTTAGATCTTTAGTGATAGAAAGGTCAAATCACTGTGAATTCTAGCATTTTTTACCTTTTCATGTCTACTTTGAGATCTTTAAAACAGCTTAGTTAAATAGCAGCTTTTAAAAATCCTTAGGTTTCAAGAATACCTCTTTTGTAATACAAGTTGCTAAGTCTAACCCCTGTGCAAGCCCCATGAAGTCATACATAGGTAACTGAGGAACTTGTCACATGTTCAGTGGCCTTATCTAGACAAAGACCATTCTTAAGTTTTGGTTTTCTGTGAGAAACTGCTTCACTCTTGTCTGAATAGGTTTAGAAGTCTAGAAAAGTGATTTTGGTCTACAAATCTGAGTTACAGAAAAATCAGCATCCTAAGAATTGGACTTTATCATAGAGGAGAGTAGACAAATTATAAAGAACCAAATTCTCTGGTTTCTGACTGCAAAAATGTCACTCAAAACATAAATTCCATTATTTGATAGTGTTTGAGCATGACAAATGATGTAAACTGATTCATCCCATACAAGAAGTCTATTAAAACAAGTGAAGAGGAGGGCTTGTTTTTGTCTAAAAAGACACTGTTCTATAGAACTATAATTTTTATGAGTCATACTCATTGTTATAGAAAGAGGGATAATTTTAGTTAAGTGTTTTTCCAGAACTTTATTCTGCCCATCTTCACATGCGCTCCAGAATCAGGGATGGGGTGCTGATATTTTCTCATTTCAAGTCTGTTACCACAAAGTCCCCTTGTTAAAAGGAAACTAATCTCTGCAAACGATTTCTCACAAGCAGGTGAAAATCATATAGTAGAAAAACCTTCCCACTGCAGTACAAACCAGTTGTATTTAGAACAGTGTTTTAGTTATTTGAGTGTTATTTAAAGGAGTTATTTGGACAAAACTCCTTTAAACCCAGGAACAGTAAAACAGAGTGAGGAATGTGAGCCAAGGGAAACTGCTTCATACCTTGGTTGCAAGATTATCAAGGAAGAGCTTGAACAGGTAACGGAGCAGCTCCTGGAAATACTGTTTCACATGATAGTAAATGTAGTTTTTTCTTTTAACCAGAAGGGATATTTCTGAACAATCGGCATAGGACTGTGGCACAAACCTTCCAGCAACATTGTGTTCAGAATCAAGTTCTAGGTAAATCCAGTCTTTGCTGGCTGAAGAGCAAAGGATCATCCCTTTTAAGATAAATGTAAAAAGTCTCATAAATGCTCAGGGCCACATGAGGTCCTGAAGAGAAGTGATCTGCAGCTGTGTGGAGTCTTCCACCAAGAAATTTTCACAGGTATTTGTTGTATTTGTAGGAAATGGATGTTCCTGTTTCTGCCAGTTGTGATGCAGTCACACACTTGGAAGGAGCTTTATGTGCCATCACATCTTTTGCTCTTGTGATCTCCTCCCTCTTGGATTTGCACATTTCCTCCCCCTACAGCACTGATGTACAGCCAAAAATCCATATGCCTGAATATTAAATGGACTTTGTACTTAACTCATGTAACAGGGCTAGGCCTCCTTTCCTAAATTCTGGTCAACAGGAGCATGTAAAACTCCAGAACACTGAGATTCCACATGTTTTGCAGGGCATTTGCAAAATGCTCCTCTCTTGCCCCCAGCTTTATGTATTGCGGGCTATCATTTTCTATAGGACAGGCAGAACTTTAGTATTTCAGTAGTGCAACCTCAAATAGAGCTTTGCAAGAGTAAAATTAAGAAGTAGAAAACTTGAATCTGTAAGTTTGAAAGACTTATTTGCAAGTATTTGCGAGTATGCAGTTACAGCTGCATATAGTGAGAAGAGAAAGAATTTGTGTTTGTGTAAATACATAAATTGTGTATATTCGGGTGACTCACCCATGGTGTTTAAATGGGTGCTAATTGAGGTGTTACTGTGTAGCTGTTCAGCACCGAGGATGGAGAAAATCGAACTTTATTGAATGGAGGCTTCCACTCCTGGCTGTGCCATTGGAGTTGTCTCCTGCACTGTGGAGTGGCTGCTCTGCCACTTCTGATTTTTCAGAAGAAACAAATTGTATTTTTGCATCATTCAAATAGAAAAGTGGCCTGGCATCTATTCCATCTCGTGTTCCTAAAGGGCAGGACAAAAACAGCACCAAATGTCACCATGCCATAGAAGTTCCCTTGAAACAATGAAATACTTGCTGTGGAAGCAGTGACCCTTTGTTGTGTGAGGGAGGTGAGATTGCCTGTAAGTGCTCAGAAGGCTGTTCTGAACATCAGTCATAACTGAAACGATTTGTGTTCTTCACTCTCTTCCTCAAGTTGGCTTCAAATGTTATTACTGTTTGTTTATGCTCTTTATGATATTCATAAACCAGAAAATAATAATGGTGGGTATTTTAAAAGCTCAGGAAAGAATTGAAATGCAGAATTTTGGGGTCAGCAGGGAGTCAGTGTCTGGCATTGGGGAAACAGCTCTAACTTTGGTTAGGTTATATGGGGTTGTACACTTGATCCCTGAAGTGCCACTCTGTTGAAGAGAATTGTGGAGACCTTTCATTGAATCTCGAAATGGGCATGTTACTACTTGCCAACAATAATACTGAGATATGATCAGGGTGGTGCTGACATGCATTAGCTTTAGCCACTTAGATAAGAGGTGTTTTTAAAAGGTATAGTGTTAACATCAACTACATGAATTGTATTATTTTAACTATTTCTTGTCATTGTCAACAAGGTCAATTTAGGCTAGATTTGGAGAATCATTTCACGAATTTTCAGACTGCACTGTTACTGAATTCAGTACATCTGTATATCCTCTCTGCATTTTTGAAGGCTTTAGCCTTATGATCCACATAATAAATACACAGTTTGTGTGCAAATTTTAGGAAAGAAGATGCCCTTCTTAAAGAACTATATTGTGTGGAGTGTGTATCTGACCTTAGATATTGAAATGGTTTTCTGCTTTTCCAGTTGAGTTGTATAAATAGAAGCATGGAGTTTGCTTGCTGTTGCTGAATCTGGGATATCAAGTAGTCTGGCATATTTGCAGCAGATCAGTATATTCAAGCAGACGTGAGTACATTGTTAATATGTGATTTAGGAATATTTTTTTTCAGATTAGCTTTATTCTGCTTTTGGACTAGAGCAGCTTTACTGTCCTTGTGGTTTTAAATTTTCTGAAGTGAAAAAAAAATTAGTGCATTTTAGAGGTGCATATATTACTTGAACCTGTTGTACCTCTGGAGTATTAGAACTTTCAGAGTATGGAGCTTCTAGTTGCAAATTTAATGTTCAAGTAATAAAAAAATATAGTCAGACTTTCAATTTAAGGTACTTTTGGTGGTTTTTTTTTCTATCACAATATTTCCATTCTTAGTGAATGTGAGCAATCTGTTTAGCTTGAAAGTACAAACCCTCGAAAATGAAGTCCCAGGGCCCTGGATGTGCTTCTGAGTGGTGCAGCAGCAGATATGTATGGGAACAGCGTGGCCCAGGGTCCAGCCATGGTGAAACTACTCTCCTTCTGTGTAAGGTCATGTGCCTGTGGTTGGATCCAGTGCCAGAGGCTCCTGGGAGTGGGTAAAACAGATTCCTCCTAACAGAAATGAGAGCTGCTGGTTGAACTGTATGGGATCAAATGGGGACGCGCCCACAAGCCCTGCATTTGCCTTCTAGGTATGTCTGCCAATGGAATGTACATACTAGGATTAGGCATCTTCATCTTCTTCACTCTTAAATGCTGCTGACACAGCCACTTCAAAACACTGGAGTAAACTCCTGTAATAAGCTCTCTATAGAGTGGGGTCTCAAAGCTGAATAGCTCTCTTGACTTTGATAGGTGACAGCCAGCAATGGTCTGTTTGTATTTCAGGTCTTTATTGTTGCAGCATTGCTGGGAGTTTAGGTAGATTTCATAGACCTTACACTGGGTTTGTGTATGAGACAGCTACAAGTCTCATTTAGAGTATCTTTCCTTAAAACAACAGGAGAGAAGTTGTTTTCCTGTCTGTCAGAGGTATCAGTGTGAGATGCATACTTGAGATTTTTTAATCCTTTTTTATTAGCTGTTACTAGTTGATATCTATAAGACCATCTTTTCACATGATTACTTTTCCTGGATGGCTTTACTTTTTCCATTGTAACAAGAATAAAACCTTTTTTTTGTCAAGTAATTTTCTAGCCAGTAAGAAACTATTGAATATCTTAGTGAAAGAGTCTTTATGTGTCTTCATGTGAGTAGCTTTTTTTCACTAAACTGGTGCGTATCTAGATACTATAAATGTAATTAGAATTCTTAAGGTTGTCAAAAATGAATACCTTGCATCTTCTTACTGTCTGAAATTTATCTGACTAAATGAAGTTCAGCATAGAGCACAGATAGGTAATGAAATCAGCTGTTGTGCAGGTAAGAACATCTGTGATTAATTAAGTGGACCACATCTGGATGTGACCACAATCTAATCGTGAGGGGCTGTAAATAGCATCAAAGATTTGTGAGCGTTAAGTCTATGGACAGCAGGAAATATTTGAAAGCCAAAGCTGGATCAAATGTTTGGGTAAAAATTACGGTTATAGCTAACCACAAATCAAGTGAGAGCCATTAGAATGTTGTTTGTTATCCTGTGGTTGAATGTAAATTCTCAACATTGCTCCTTTGATTTGTAAAGCAAATGAGGGTTAGGCTGCGACCTTGGAGATGTGTGAGACATTGAAGTGAGACAAGCAGGCTCTGCTGGCTTTGTTGTGCTCTGCCTTTGAAGGTTTTCTGAAAGTACCTCTTGCTCCAGTACAGCCATGGCTCCTCACTGCTGAACAGTGCTTAGTTTGTTTGCACTGGAGAACATGCACCACCAAAACTTCCACTGATGTTTGTACGTGTGCAGTGCCTCCTGCAGTAAAATGCTTCAAACACGGGCTGTGTGCTGGCATTTCTCTGCTGTTCTATTAAAATGGCACATGCTGGCTATTACTCTCTAGCAGTCATAACATCCTCACTGGTGTCTCATTTAATACCCTTCACAGACAGAGAGAAATGAAAGGAATTGTGTTTATCTAGTTTTAGGAGTTAAATCTGTAAGATTATATATGAAGGTCAAAGGTTTTAACAGTGGCCAGAGAAAAGTAGTATTATTATGCTCAACTTCTTCACACATTGAGGGGAGAGCCATCCAGCCAATCTCTAGGCAGATTTGCTTGGACTTCAGAGGAAAAAACTCAGAAAAACTAGTGTCCTTCCTAGTGGAGAGGAGAGAGACTTACCAAATGCAAGGAACAAAAGTTGGGGTGAAAATATCAGGAACTGACTGTCTGGGAAAGGAATCTAAGTCCACTAATGCAAACTGTAATTCTGAAAGATGAGGAGCCAGAGCTTTCAGATGCCAAAGCAATATGTGCTTCCTTGTTCCTAATCTGCTGTACCTCCTGCCTGGAGGGAAAGGATTACATGAGCAGTATGTCTGAGAGTTGCCCACTCACCTTGTTGTCAACTTCGCCAGTCTGAATTTCTCCAGGGTGGCTCTTAGATACTGAGGGAGATTCCGAAGGCCTCGTCAAACTCAAGGTACAGAACATCCCTTCCTCTCCACTCATGTGCTGAACTTGTCAGTGAATCACGGAAGAGAGCAGCTTGTTCAGGCACAACTTGACCTTGGTATGTCCATGATGCTTGAGTCTAGTCTTCTTTTTTGTTTTGTTTTGTTTTTTTTTTTTTTGTCCTTCCTGCATTTGGAAATTAATTCCATGAGGACTGGCTCTTTCTGAGGGCTGTTAGGGTGACCAGCCTGCAGCTAAGCCACAGGTCCTCCTTGCCCTTAATGAAGATGAATGTGACAGTTGCTTTTTAGGCATCACCACCAATCACCATGACCTCATCTGGTCCCAGAGATTTGTGTACATAAAATTTTCTCAGGTGCTTCCTAACTTGATCTTTCTCATTTCCCCAGACTCAGAGGGAGTGATTTAATTTTGCACAAAAATTCGAGTGAATAAAAAATTACATACTTCTGTTTGACACACTTAAATCCAAAAGTCTTTTAAATTCGTTAGTAAATTTTGCATTGTGAAGACCATGGAATTGATATAATTCTGGCCTGTCAAATCCATAAAGAGGCCGACTTCTGTGACTTGGCAAATTTCCAGTTGATGTCAGCTTTGAAGTCAATGAGGATTTCTTTGGAGGAAAGATATGAGGATTTGGATTAAAATATTTATTTGTGATTGATAAATGAAGTCCACCTGGTCACCAGGCAAGGAGAGCATATGATACAAGAATAAACAGTTTGAGATTTCTTTTTCATTTCAGTTTAGTAAAACGTTTTATTTCATTCCAGAGCAAAATAAATCCTTGAGTTGACTGATAAATTTTTAAGAATGAATTACTGGTAACAAAGTAGCAGGAGTTGTTCTTCATGTGGTAAAGGCTAATTTGAAAAGAAGTGCAATATAAACTTTGTATTTAGGTGTAAGAAATTACACTTTTTTATTGTTTTGCAAAGACCTACATTTTGATTTCACAAGGATTGTAAGTGCCACCTTGTGGACATCATTATTCTTGTATCTCATTGTAGGACACAATGGTGAAGTAGAATAATAAAATTTAGTTTCAAAATCTGTGACAGAAATTAGTTATGTTTTCCTTGAGGATTGGGAGATTTTGATTGATTTTCCAATATTGCTATTGATGTGCTGAAGTTGAAGAACACGTTACTGCTGGCTTCAATGGGTACCATTGCTGGTATCTGGGTAGCATCCTGGTGCTGGGTAGATCAGCTATGCCGTGTTTTTAAAGGCTTTGGGCAATGTCTTGTCTCCAATGCGTAAGTACAATGATGCCTGTAACAACAAGCCCTGAGTTGGACATTTCTATCCTTTTCACAAATAAAGCCAAATTTTATTCTGAGGAATATAGAGTTTCTATTTATATGCAGCTGATTTTCTGCTCGTTAATAACTTAAAGGTATTGTCATGAGATATATTAAATATCCGCTGCTTATCTTAAAGCTGTCTCCTAAGGATCTGGAGCTTCCTCACTAGCCAAGTCAAATTCAAGCCTGTGGACCAGAAGTAAATCCTGTGTGGTTTATATGTATGCTGCTTAGCTGTCAGCCAGTCACAAATTCCTGCTTATCTCCAGGCTATACTTAGGCCATAAGCAGTATCAAAATTCCAGGACATCAAATCTCTTCCTTGGCTTGCTGCTGAAGTGTTTTCTATGTTGTCACAAAACAGAAGCTGATTTATCTCAGATAAGTTGTTTTTTAAACTGTTAGAAAAAATGGCCAGCAGTGTTGTTTTTGCAAAAACACAGTTATATCCTCGGTCATCCAGGATTCCAGTAGCATCTCAGCTTAGGGAAGGTGTTTTACCAATTGTACGAATCAAGATCAGTTGGATGGGGCTTGGAGCAACCTGGTCTAGTGGAAGATGTCCCTGCCCATGGCAGAGGGGCTGGAACTGGATCATCTTCAAGGTGTCCTTCCAACTCAAACCATTCTGTGATTCTAGGTAATGATTTTGTTTTAAACTATCCTGTCCAGCTGTGTGTTACTGAGTGGCTTGAAGGTTTTCTACTTGACGAACAGGTGGGTTTCTTCTATAACTGTATAGATGCAGGATAAAGATTTCTCAGATACCTCTTTTGGTGAGAATAGGCTGAGTGCTCACCTTTAGAGGGGATTAAGACAAGATTATAGGTGAAGTAGTTCTGCTTTTGTAGAAAGCCCATTTTCAATTATAACAAAATCATAGCTGTCCACCTCTTTTCTGAGCAGCAGCTGTGGGAACTTGTCACGGTGATGTCCCAGAGTAATGACACGGAGTCCGGTGTCCAAGTAGAACAAAGCGATGCAGAGGGTTTTTTATGATTCTACAAAGCGGCTTATATCTTTTAGCTTACTTGAAGTTTACAACAGTGTCAAAACTCTGTTGGACCTCTGGTCCACCATCTGCCAAGTTCATTGGTTAATTCTGATGTCACCTATATCACAATGTTTACCTACACAAGAATGTAAGCAAACGCAGGTGCACAGAGCTTAATTGGTTTTAGAAAACTCCAAGGATTGTTTATAATATTTTAGCCTGGGAATAGAGAGAAAGAGAAAATTCTCACACAAACTCTGGGAAAGGTAGAAGGTTTCCCTGCTAACAGCTTTTTAGCAGTGACAGGAACTATGTTGTTTCAGAGGTTCTTTTCTTTCAGCTGAGGAGTATGCAGTTAGCATGATCAATGCATTACTGCTCGTGGTGTGTTTTTGGATTTTGGCTGTCAGGACGTAAAAACCTGTTGGGTAACTTGAAAATGTGGAGTCTGAGAACCCTTTGGGTTTTATTGCCTTTTTCAATACAGAAGACATTGCTGAAATGCTAATTCACAAAATCATTTCAGAACTGATTATTCTCTGAAAGTCATGCTATTCTCAGTTGTTATGTCCAAAGTCTGCAGTTGTAAGATCTTGGAAAAAGAAATCTTACTTTATTTTGCAGAGCATTGGCTGTGACGACTATCTGGGTTCTGACAAGGTGATTGACAAGTGTGGAATATGTGGAGGGGACAACACTGCTTGCAAGGTTGTGTCTGGAGTTTTCAAACACACGCTAACAAATCTTGGCTACCACAAGATAGTGGAAATTCCTGAAGGAGCTACTAAAATCAACATTACTGAGATGTCAAAGAGCAACAACTATTTGGGTAAGTTGCATCTCAGTGAATGAAGAATGCTTTTTGTGCTAGTGCAAGTGAGTGGAGGTTATGCCAGGAAAGGCCTTCTGAGCGGTGTGAAATCGATGTCAAGAAGAAGAGAAGAAAGAGAAAAAAAAAATCAGTAAACAGGTGTTTTGATCAGAACTAACTGGCTGTTTATAATTCTAGATTGATCTTGCATGACAAACACTGTAGACCTGTTACAGTCCGTTTCCCTGTCTGTCTGACCTGGCTTTAGTGTCTGCTATTAGTCAGTTCCGCTGTGATGTTTCCCTTACCCACATCATTAACCTTCTGCCATCAGTCAAGGATCCAGCCAAGTGGATTCTTGTTTATGTAAAAGGCGGCTTGAGGAGAAAAGAGCATCTTCTGATTGCCAAAAATTTCAGTTCTTTTAAAGAGAAAGTATATAAATATTTTATTGAGATAATTTGATATTGAGGAGGTATTCACAGAATCCAAGGTCATTTGTACAATTGTTTATTCTGAAGCAGCTCCTTAATTCAAAAACATAGAGGATCCTGGAATATTTATAGTAACATAACATCTAAATATTTACCTCTAGATATGTGTAGTGGGTTGCAAATTAGAGATTATGTGGAATTTATACCAGATCTGCATCAGTCTAGTGTGCATTTATCGCCTGTGGCATTCCCCACTGTAACTTGTCATGTTCCCAGGTTACAGAGCCCTTCTTTGTCTACATTTGTGCATGTTTTGTAGGCAATTCTGGTGGGTGGACTGGAGAGAGAAGAGTTAGTTATGATTTATAAAACCTACCCCTTGCCCTTCAGTTTCTCTTCACCTGTTAGACCATCCTTAGATCTGTCTTAAAAATTACCACTGCAGATGGTAAAATTTGAGCCACTTGAGGCCTTCCATGCTAGCTTGGTGTGATTATTGCTAGAACTGTCCAGCTGTACTAGAAGTTCCAAATGCCAGTCCTCTTGTTGAACAGCTGCTTTTTCTCCCTTCTGGTTGGTACAGCATCTCAGCTGCTGCTCAGGTACAAGAAAGGAAGGTGCTCGTTATGGAATTGCTTCTACCCTCTTTTCTACTTCATTCCCCTTAATTCCTGCTGGAGTTGGAATGAATTCTACAGCAACATTGCCTGTGGATGGGAGTTTATTATGGGGAACAGTCTGAACTGGAAAGTGACTTCCATAATTTTACCAAAAATTTACTTCAAAATTTAAGAAATAAAATAAGCTACCCTCAGTCCAAGAAAGCCAAGTGTTCTCAACCTGTTGTCTGGGTGGTCTTCTCAGTTCTAATTTGTCCTGGTTTCATCCAAATGAGGTTTTGATATATTATATACCAATATACACCAGCATTCATTTTTTCATGAGTTTGTATAGCCTCCATCAACACTAACTTAATTGATGATGAACTAAACCAATATTTCTATCTAAAGAATTTCCATGGATACTTGTACATTTGGTAGAAAATGGGTGAGAACGTAGCTGACTTGGCAGTACAGTGAAAGTAGTCACATTACTAATATATAAAATCATGGAGTTTAATGCAATTTTTCTGTCATATTTATGTGCCAGCATCTGAAAACAGCTGGCAGAAAAATTCCCTTAGCTATATTAAAATGTCCTGAGCCACTTGAGCATTTTCGTAATGGGCAGGACAGAAAGAGAGTAACATTTTTGATTAAAAATAACGAGGCTGTTGGTATGTATGGGAAAGTGACAGAGCTTTTTTTTCCCATGCTACTCCTTAACTCCTTATCCCCTGAGCTCTTGATTTATGCTATCATCTTTTCTTTCTTTCTTTTTTGTTTTTATCCATTTCATTTTTTTTTTAAAGAGCTGGTATGGATTTAGTCTGCTAAATTTGCCAGCTCCCTTCCATGTTAGGAATTCTTGAGGATGTAATTCCAGCCTAGAAGGACTCCAGCCACTCTGCTTACATTGTTACACAATAAACTTGGTTTATTGAGGCAGGTGAGTTACACCAGGACAGAAATGAACATGTTCAAGCAGATTAGAAAGCTGAAACTAGGTGAAAGGCTTATCAAACAATTTATTGGGCAAGTGAAATGGTAATTGTGAGGTTGGTTTTTTGGCATATTGGTGGTCACAAATTTCTCACTGATAAAATAGCATTCAGAATTTAGACATTTTTATAGTGCACATAACACTGGTGGAACTGGGAAGCTTGAAAACTCAGATCTGGCATTTACTATTTTCTCTATATTTATGGTAATAAGCAGAAGTCTTGAATTTTAAAAATAACAACAAAAAAAATATCCTAATGCTGCAGCAGCAACAAGAAAAATAACCCAGCAGCCATTCCTTTAAGGATGTAGTTGAGTGCTTTGCAAAACTGTATTTTCAATACCCTGTTCTGTCATAATCCAGTTGTAGCCATTAGAGCTGCTTGTAAGCAATATTTCTTTTTTTTTTTTTAACAAGGAGCATAAGTTGGTTGCTTTTGGTTTTCCTTTCACTTTGTACATTTTAGTTTCTTCAATGCAAAATCGGAAGTCAGCTCAAGGTCACTAAGGTTTGGTTTGTTTTTTTCTTGGAGATGACAGCAGATGTTCCTAGGAATCAGTTACCCTGCTTTTCTCTGTTTAGGAGATGGTCTTGAGTTCCACGTGGTTTCATTAAGCAGGTTTATCAAGCTTCACACTTTCATCAAAAGTACTAAGCAAGTGAGCAATCAGGAGAGTTTTCACAAGAAGGTATTTTTTTAAAATCAGGAGGTGCTTGATAAAGCAGGCAAGAATATGAGTTCCAAACTCAGCTAAAAGTCATCTAAAAGTTTGAATTCTCCATACTGCTTTTGTGAACTATTTTGTAGTAGTCTATTCCTCATTTTTAGATAGCCTGTGACCCTCATAAAAAGCACATTTCTAATGTTTTTGCTGAATATGATTCAGCTTACTGAGGTTTGCTCATTTTGAGGACTGCATTTTTGGTTTTTACACACAAGCTGGAGTTATTCCAGAAAAAAATTTTTAAGTTCTTGCCACTTGAAAACAATAAACTTCTGTTAAAAAGAGAAAGCATGACAGTGGTGTATAAAGCTTTAAAGTGTTTCTGGAACGTTATCTGGGTAGTCAGAATATGCAGATTAAGGAGATCTGCTGTTTGGTTGTTCAGCTGGTTGTTCATGGAACTTTGTAATTAGCTTTTCATAAAATCCCAGTTTGGAATGAATTGAATTTCATACAGCACAGAGTATTTTCTTCCCCCCACCCAAGTGTTCCAATTCCTTTTAGGCTCTCCATTTCTTGTAGATCTTTACTGTAGGAAGAGTGCCGATGTGAAAATATTTTAGCAGTCAAATTGAGAATGAGCTGCAAAATTAACTGGTGTGTCTTAGTGAGCCAAAATGGACTAACTTTAATAAAGCCATAAGGTGTGTCTGAAATTCCCCAGGAAACATTTCATGCTGGTTTTCTAGTGTGTGTTTGTTGGGAAAGAAAGCAGTCCAGTTTTGCAGTGCTATATAATAGCTATTCATAACTATTAATGATGTATTCATCAGTCTGTATATTTACTCTATTATTTTTTTACAGTTAAGAGCAAAAGCTATTACCAACTCTGTAAAGTGGAGAGAAGGCCATAGGCTGTACCGCCCTGACCTATGTTAGAATGGCGTCTCAAAGCAGTTTTCAGCAGTATTTTCTTACTGGCTCACATGTAACAGAACCTTTTGGTAACAGAACTGCTGATGTTGGACAGACGTTTCCAGCAGCAAAGCACTTCTGTCACATGCTAGTGACAGAGACAAAGACATACTTTTTATCCCACTGGTAATCATCTGCTGGACAGTGCTCATACACTGAGAGGGGAAACTTGCCACTGAATTAAGTAGGACCAGGATCTCTTCAGTGGGACCAGTGTGTTACAGGACTTGTGGATTGGAGTATAAATACTTCTGCATCTTTGGGATTGGGATTTGAGGTAATGTAAGAATTTAAATCCAGCTAACGCAAATCTGAAGTGATCATTTGGAATGTGCTTTTTTTTGCATATTGTGACTTGAGAACCTAATTGAAAGAAGCTGGTTGCTATCCATATCCATAGCCTCAACAGCAAGGCAATCTGTTGGGAAGGAGGTGTCAGTAGTTCAAATTAAAATTCAGCTTAATTCAGGATTGAAAGATACAGTGCTTGAAAAGATACAGTGCTTGAAAATGTGTTAGTTTTGAAATACACTGCATAATGAACTTTAAATGAGATACTCTGGTAACGTCTGTAACTCAAGGAACAGTTTGTTTCTGGGGCAATTGTCTGAATGTGGAGTCATGTGGGTTTGGGATTCCGTCCAGGAAAAGGTACCAGAACACTGCCTGCCATTGCTGGCCCTCAGAGGTTCTGAGGTGTCCTATCCAAGGGAAGGTAGATGATTCCAAGTGTAGGAAGCTCTCCTAATACTTTTTTTCTTACCCGAATGCTATTTGCTACAAAGATGTTTGTTTCATAGTGAATTTATTTCACTGCTAATTGTAAAGCTCATTACAGTTCCTTCAGGGAATTTATTATGTTTTTCAGTTTTGTTTTTCATGGAGTTAAGTCATTTCAGCCACTAAATGAGATAGAGACATCTTTGCATCTTATCAATTTTCCCTGCTTTCTGTAAAATGATACTCTGCTATTTCTAGCATCTTCTATTTGCACATGCCAGTATACACAATTTATGATTAAAATAAAAGTTGCAGATTAATATTTTTTTAAACTAAAGTCCAAGGGATGTTAGTAGCACTCTTGTGAATATTGGTGTGCCTGAACATGAATATGGTTTTAACGAATTTGTCATATGAAAAAAACAGGGCCTGATACTAATGGGGCTGTGAAAAGGTGCTCTGAAATCCATTTTTATTGAGTATTCCCTGCAGCAGATAACATTCAAACAGTACATCTCATGATGAAAGATTGTTAGCAACTCTCGAACTTAAAATAACATTTCAAAATCACTTTAGAGATTCAAATTTACAGCAAATAAAGGCATTCGATTAGAACACTGACAGGGAATTTAGAAGATCAAAATTGCTGGAGGCACTGCTGTGTTCATGTGAAGAGCTTTATAATATATATACTCATTGATTTCCTTCATGCGAGGCTTACTAGATCAACTAATATGCTTCAAAATATACTTTTAAAAATTGCTGTTAATGACTGTTTTAATTTTTTTTTTTTACACAAGATTAAAGGTTTCTGTGCAAAAAAGCTGCAATGAATGCTATATAGCAATACGAAGGAGAGGATGCATGTTGGAATTTTCAGGGCTTGGAATGAACTTTATACAAGGGATCTGCTTGTAATGAACTTCTGTTCCAGTGCTTCAGTGTGCCTTGGGCTCAGTGGCTCTCCCACTGCATGAGAACTGTCAGTGCTCCATTGATAATTCTTAGATTTCTGTTCAAAACCAAAGCCTGCAATTCGTCATTTGAGTTTATGGAGTGCTGTAACCCAAAGGTATGCTATTATCTATGTTTATTGTGATGGACTTGTGAGACCTCCCAAGGACTTGAACATTTTATTAGTCATTGAGTGCATCACTGCATGTGTCAGTGCGTTCGAGTTGGAGTGTCTCTCTTGCATCTGTGGCTTCCTGAACGCATTACTTAAAAACAAATGTAATTACAATATCTGGATAAGAAGAACTTTTTTTTTTACCTTTTGTCCTTTGTACTCTTGACTGTTCTCTGCTGGATTTAAACAACAAAGATATTTCTTAGTACAGCCAACAATGTGCTCCAAACTGTGGAGAAAATATTTAAGGAATCACTTCTTAAATAAACTGAAGTTAGACACAGCAAGTTCAAACCATAAGGAATTATTAGTGTCTGAAGAGGCAATTATAATCAGTGCGTAAACTTAAGCAGAACATTTTGAATAATATTCATCAGAAATGCTTTTTATGATTAGGTATCCCAGTGAAACTGTTGTGTCTCTATTTCCCGAATATGGAACTGGAGAGTCAGGAAATACTACACAGAAAGAGGAAGAACTTGGGGGGTTTTTGGAAAATGTTTGCAAATCAAGCATTCCTATAAAAACATGGAACTAGCAATATAAATTGATAACTCCTGGTTATTTGCTTCTGCCTGATCTCTTTGTCTCCCCTCAGTCTTGTCTTTTCAGTGCTTCAGATTCAACTTTGGGTCAAATATTTTCTGACTCTACCAGATTGGCCATTAATAGATGCTTTAGAAATTTTGGGGCACCTCAAAAGTTTCAATTCAATGTCAGTTTTAGAAGAGACCTGATGAGCAGAGAAGATTCTGACTTTTCTACTTAATTCAGTTTAGTTAGCTAGCATCGCTAGTTGTAGATATATTTATTCTCTGAATTAATAATGATTTTAATTAATTGCTCTCTGTGTGGCCATGCTTTTATTCAAAAGCAACACAGGGTTTTAAAACCAGCCGTGATACTGAAGATTCTAATGCTGACCTATCTAGGAACGTGCTTTTCCATGGCTCTTATTTTATGCACAGAAGCCCAGGGTCTAATCAGACAAACACGCATTTTTTAGCAGCTACCAAGTTCAGTGCCTGCGATTTAATATTACCCTAATTGCTGACAGATTCCCTTCAAGATTTATGTTTAGACTGGGTATGCTGGCCTGAGAAATTGAATAGGTTGCATTTCCTTGAGCTGAAAAGTGTGGTATTGTGGTTGGTTGGTTATGGCTAATGGGTTTATATGGTGATTTTTAATCATTTCATGGTCTTCCTCTGCAAACTGCAGTTTCAGTATGTGTGGGACCTACAGCTTGCTCTGACATTAAGTGATGTTAATTACCTTTACCATAGCCAGTCTGGCTACCACAGTCTGTGTGAAGGGTTCAAGGCAATGGTGGAGAGGTATGAGGAGTCTCTGGTTTATGCCTGGACATGACAGGAATCGTGGAAGCATACTCTGGCAAGAAGTTTTGGATCAGTCTGAGTTTGGATCTTGCTCTTCGTGGTTGTATTCCTGTGTCTGAGGATAATGCATGTATAGATAAGCTACCAGGGAGAATTAAGACTAACACAAGTTTACTTCTAATGCAGAAGGGTTGTAAACTAATAGGAGACAGTATATCAAGATAAATACAGATGTGTAATAGCTCCCTTTCTAACATTTCTCTCCTGTAGTTCCTTATTAGGATGCCCAGTTCTCCCTGTTCACACACTTACACTTCTATATCCTTTCAATTATTGTCCTTAAAATAGTTTCAAATTGATTTTCTGCAGGGAGTGTTTCTTTCACTAAATAAATGTTAATCTTACTGTAGCCAACATGTATTACTTGGCTGGGATGATCACCTCCTAAAACCCTCGAAGCTGCTAAGACTTTGGATGGAATTCAACTCTGGTGTTAATGAATTCAACTCCACTGAATCCAAGTTGCACAAGCATCTTACCTAGTGTAATGACCTGTAGTTGGAACAGAATATATCCAGGACATTATTCTCTGCTGACCATATATTTTTTCTATACTGGTGTTGCTTAAATAATTACAATTTAGAGTTTCTGGCAGGGTTATCTTATTGTAGTAAATTCCAAGGTGACCTTTTCCCTTCCGGCTTCATTAAATAGCCAGCTGGTATCTAATACTCTGTACAGTAGGTCTCCAGGCACATTTTGAAAACATAAAAAAGAAATACTTTCTCAAAAGCTGGTTAATTCTTTTTTTTATATTAAGTGGCAGATCTTTAAAAAAATTTACGAAAAGACAGACTTTGCCACTCCTCTGGGTGATGGGAAATACTCTCTCCTGTGGCGTCAGGTTAAGCCTTGATGGCTGGGTTAACTTGTGTGTCACAGCTTTCCACCACTGTCTTACGAAACACTTCTCTGCAGGTCGCTCGCCTGCAGCGTTTTCACTTAAGAGCTTCGAAATGAGTTTCTCCCCGTTTGCTGAGGTGTGAGGGATAGGCCTGAGTTGGGGTGCTGAGCAGGAGGTGCCTTGCCTGGGAGGCTCATGGCTTTCCACCTAGTCTGAATTTCCCGGAGAATTCTCCATGTTGCTGTTTTTCCAGGTAAATGGCTTCTTGGCCTTTATGCTCTGCATCTTCAAGGAGAATGTGAATGTTTCTTTATAGCTGCCTGTGCTGGCTATGCTTTTTGGCTCATACCTGCTCATTGGTGGCAGTGGTCATGATCAGTTTTGGAACCCATAGAAATCACATTTTCATTTTCTGTGTTTCCTAGTTGTGTCATCATATGACAGAGGTGGTGGTGTATTTTTTTACCATTTGTTTGTAAGCATTGTTCTTCTAAAAACAATACTTGCTACAACAGAGCAGCAGCTGAAACCTGCTATTGCTTCGATGATCCGCCCTGCAAATACATCATCTGAACAGCAGCCAGCAGCAATGAGTCCCACTGAGGTTTTGTTTCATAAGTTCTGTATTAAAGGAATGAGTTTTTTCCTTCTCGTGAAATAGGAAAAGATTGCTTTGAAAGGCAGGGAAAGGGATAAAGAGAAATATGCAAAATAGTGAGAGGAAACTCAGAAAGGCTGGTTGTTCAGTTTGACTTCTAAAGCACCCAGCAATCTGGTTGCTTATATAACTCTGCAAACCACCTTGGCATGGAAGCCTCTGGAGGACTGACTCTGCAAGATTTCCAGTATTTCCTGCTTCTTGTCAGACCCCAAAATCTTTAATTTCAGCCTTTCTCACAGTGTTCTGATTAGACTTCTGTTTCCAGTTATGGACAGAACCAAGGAACTTGAATGCAAAAATTTCAAAGAAGATGCATTAAAACATGAAAGAGATGGGCTGTTGGAACAGTTTTTACTAATCTGAACCAAATTAATGGGAACTTTTTAGATCTCGAAGCTTTAGATTATTTTTGTCTTCTAGCTGATGACCAAACTACCAAGTAGTTTCCATGAAAACACTCATTTGAAGGGCGCATGGTGTTTGGAATATCAACACATTGTTTGTCCAAGGCTTCTTAAAATACCGAAGCCCTCTGAACAGTGGGTGCTAATGGAGCACTTTTCAGTGTTTGCATTTCATGGCACTGGCCAATACTCAGTAACATGAATTCTTCTCTCACTAATGCAGCTGACTCTCTGCTTTCACTCCATTCTTCCTTTGTCCCTATAAAGGCCAACAAGGGACTGGGTTGGAAATGTCATGTTCTCTTTGGAAGTCATTAGCTTTGGGAGTTGATTAAAATCCTTCATATGTAAGCTATTGCTCAGCTATATTGATGCCTTATAGAGGCTGACCTGAAACAGAGGCTAGACAGAGTTAAAGGGTAAAGGGTAGGTATCTATTGAAAGGCCTTCACAGGGTACACCTTGGGCAGTGCAGGAGTCTCGCAGAGACTACACCCAAGATAGACAACAGTCACATGTTTTTCGGACAGATAAAAGTTTTGTGTATTTGCATATCAGAGGTTAATTGTCCAATTACAGCTTCAGGCAGCGGAGTCCCATTCTCCCAGTTTGCTCCCCCCCAACTTACTTTTGTTTCCATTTCTCGTGGCCTGAAACAGTGAGGTGTCCTTGATTCTCAGGCCTAGAGAGGAATTGTGTCTGACATCTACATGGAGCTCAGAGTTATACACTAAAGAACTGCAGGATTATAAACATATGAAAATATAAAGCTAAAATCCTAAGGCATCAGTATTTTACCTGGAATAAACACTACTTTATAAAGTTGTTATCAATGTGCAGTCACTATTCTCCTTCTCTTAAAAATTTTAATTTGAAATTAATTTTATTCTCTGACTTAGCTGTGCATAAAGAATGACCAGAGTCAGCCCAAATTCATAAACTATCCATAGGCAAATTCCCAAATGTCATGAAGACACAATTCTTTCCTTTTGTGCCAAGAGGAGAAGTTGTTACTAATTTAAATAGTTATTCAACTGCTGCACAACAAAACTTTAGAAAAGATGATTGAGAACCTGGTTTCAATTGTCACAGATATTTCTGTGCAGCATTCTTTGATTCCCTAATCTTATTTTATTCTGAGCAAAATTCTCTTTTGGATAGTGAAAAACCTTTCTTTGTTCCTTAAGCATCCCTTGATCTAGTCAGATAGAATGTGTTCTTACATCTTTGATTCTGTAAAAGAAACAAATTTTTTTTTCTGCTGTTCCTTCTCTTATTTCCCTTTGAACTGCTCAATTTCAACATTTTTGGGTTTTATCCTTTTCAAAATCTCTTTTAGTAAAATAATCACCCAGCAGAAATTCTACATGATTAGTGGCTTCATGGTTGGATCCAATAAAGAGATTTCATCTGCAGAGAATATTTTTATATTGCAGCATTAAATTCCAAAAGAAATCCAAGTCTTTTCCAATACACAATATCTATGGGGATTTAAAACTTGATTTATAGACTGTATGATTAAGTTAGTCAAGGGAGATTAAACTTTATCCTTTATTTCTTAACTTGCCCAATGTCTTTGTTTTCTATTGAATATTACTTCAAACACTTTGCGTCAGAAGAATTTGGGTGCTTAGAAGCTCTACAGAGCCAGTCTCCCTTTCATATTAGTACCCGTGGCAGGAGTAGTTGCCCCACAGTCTTAACTCCATTTTTTGAATACCGAATTACTGTAATTCTAAAAATGTTGGGAGTGTGTTGAGAGATGTGGGTCAGGTGAATGCCTGCTGTGAGATTATGGGCTGGTTTTTAATGAGCTACCTGGCAAAGGTTACCAGCTTGCATGGCTAATCTAGCCATGTCTTAGGAACCCCAAGACTGAACAACTGAGTATCTGGTGACCACTGATAACCATGAAGTGCTAGGGAAGGGTTTTAAGGGCATAATAGTCCAGCTGCAGCTGTTGTTATTGGGGTTAATCTTTTGTCCATCGCCTTCACTCCATTCCCCCACTCCAGTTCTTCCATGGAAGAGAAGAACCCACGGCCTTAAGGCAGCATGCGCTCGCTTGGCGGGATTGCTGATACAAGGGTTCCTCCACACCTGTAAAACCTTCTGCAGGTCCAGAGCAAGAAACACCCAAATGTAACTTCGTATAAGGATTCTGTGGAGGAGTTTCACTGAAATCATGGGAGCCGAACCTCAGGGAGGAGCAAGAGCAGAACTTGTTTGTTGGGCAGGAGGACTCTAACCAAGCATGGGAACATTTAAATGATAAGCCATCCCAGAGCTTTGGAAAACTTGCAAAAGAGAAGCATTTTTATTGGTGAAATGAGACCTCGTCATTACAATTACTTGTAAGGACCTAAGGCAACAACACCTTAGTGTATAATGTGTCTGCAGATGTTCAGTCAGACTGCAGAATTAAGATTCCTTCAGTAAGTGGAATTAAAAGTCTGCTGTTGAATTTCTGTCATAACACTTCATCATTCTCTTCTAGGCTCATATTGCAGAGGACTGGAAAGATTGAATTTTCCTCAAATGTCTGGCAGAGCTAGAAGAGGTTGTTCTGTATTCAGAATGATAGCTCCTCAGATTTTTTGATTGTTCTTACAAAGTACTTTTACTTTCCTTCCCCAAGCCTAATTAATGCAGGGGAAGGCCAAGTCATGGAAATTTTTTTGGTTTGAGCTTAAATTTATGAACACACAATACCTTTCTTCAGTTGTCTTCTGCCAGTTAAAAAAAAAGATGGCAAAGCATGATGCAGTCTTAAATTTGTGTTGATTTTAACTTTTCAGCGTCAGAATCTTCTGTTACATTTTTAGCAAAACAGACTTCTGAAGAAAAGTCTCCCACGTGTCAGTTGAAACAAAAGCACGTAGTCTTAAGAACTTTTGGTTTCTTCTGACTTTATCTATTGATACAGTGAGAAATCCATTTTTCCTCTAACCCTTGCCTTGCTAAATAGCACATCATAGTTCATCCCTGAAGCTTTCAAGTCTCTAGTTCAGAAGAGTTGCTCGTGGATTCTTTTGAAACTGTTCATAGAGTCCTACTGAGCACCAGACCTAGTTTATTGTTCTGCCAGCAGTTAGCTTTATTAGAGGGAGAGCTATTTTGCATTGAAATGTCAAAGTTTGTGAGTTACATTAAGCAAAGATTCACTGCTTTATGAATGAACAGAGGATTCCTTCCCCATGCCTTTTAGTGTGAGCTCAGTTCTGAGCAGTTGGGCAGATTTTGGAGAACTACAGAGGAAAATGACAGAATTTTATTCTGCTCTGTTTGTTCATGAAGACATGTCACATGTTTGTAATTTAGTACATTGCCATGAACCTTATAGATAGCATAATTTATAAAGATAAACATGGGAAATTCCATTAATGTGTTCAGGTTAACATTGAACTAGCTTGTCCTGACGGTGGCCCTTGGGAGTGTTCCTTTATGGCAAAAATCTGTGCTATGGCTTTAGCATCTCCACTGCTTACATTATTGAAGGAAAGGTGAAATCAAATGGAATAATGTTTTCCTACCTTGGAACATACCTAAAGGTTGAGAAGGAAGAGACAGGGCGTGTGGAGTGGGATGTAAGCATTTGTGTTTTATTTCATCGCTAATGCAGATATAGCAACAAAAATTTGGCACTTTCCTGGAGGTAAGTTGATGAAGGCTTTTTTCAGTCTTTTAGCTTCATCATTTGTTTTAAGCAGAAAACTATGGTAATAAATCAGGCATGTTGGAATGCAGCTAACCTTCTAAATTAGTTACATGCATCTCCAGTGGCCCGAATTCTGCAGGCGCTGGGGAGTACTCTGTAAAGAAGCTTAGAGACCCTTCACTCTGCTTAGTATTAAAGTGTTAATAAGCTGTCTGTCAGATTGTAAGGTATGAAAATCTAAACGTCAGAGCGCTGCATGTTGGAACACAGGAACACTGTGACAGAGCACATAGACTTGATTACACAGTGATGTTATAAAATTTTTAGTATTTCCTTAGTGTATTTTGTGTATGCAACTGAGATGCCAATTTTCCTGATAACTTGGTGTCATTAGTAATGGACTAATGCTGTTTTCACTTGTTCGAATTGTGTCATTTTAATTTACTATGAATTTTCATCCTGGCTTAGAGGTAGAATGAATTAACACTGAACTGTGAATTTGGATGAGCCGATTATGGCATCTGCTCATAGGTGAGTCATCTGTTGCTGTGATCTTAACATTTGTACAGCACTGTTTATGTAGAGTCAAATCCCTGTTGGATTTTGTTTTTATCAGGAGCTGCTATCTGTTCTGCATTACCACCTACTTGGGCTTTTTCTTCCCTCCTCCACTATAAAGCAACCATCCTGTGACTTTCTTCCCTTGAAAACTGTAAAAAAGCCTTTAATTTCTGAGTTGCAGTTCTTACCTTTTGTTCTTCTCTCCTTCTAAGGCAGTTCAGTGCCACCCCTTGCAAGGATGAAAGTTCTCTCACTAATTGTGCAGAGTAATGCAGTAGTGGAATTCACTAGGTCTGCGTAAGTGCCGACTCTGGCAGCTTAAAACCTTAAAAACACACTCTGTAGGTAAGGTTTTTCAAGCAAATGTTTAATAGTGATGTGTGTAATTGGTCTGAGTTACTGAAGTCCGGGTTCTGTTTTGGCATGTTGTACATCAGATAAATTATACTCATCTTTTACAAAGCACTAGGTTTCAAATCACAGATGCAAGTGAGGTGCTACCAAAGGTGCTGCTTGTTTGCATCCCCAGCAGAAATGACGGAATGGAATTAAATGTTTATTTAGAGCCTCTTGGCTGGCATGATGATCCATCTTTCACAGAGTGCATATCCATGGACTAGAAATGATCTTCTGAGGGAATGCAATAACACCCCAGAGCTTTCATCTCCTGCATGGTTTAGCATTCACAGTGCCTGTGAGCAGAAGCAGAGCTGCCCAGGTTTCTCGGTCTTTGAAAGGCTCCCAGACTTCAGTAGATCATTAAGATATTCCAGAAGTATTTCAAGACATTGCCTCTTCAAATTAACCATAAATAGCAGTGTAACTGTTTAGGGCTTAAAATCCATTCAGCATGGTAAGTAGTTCCACAGGGAAAGTGGGAACAGTGACTAAAACTTCTAGCTGTGCAACACTGCCCTCCTTTACCTTCTCTCAGTGGTGGTTTCTGCTGAAATCGACCGGTGCATGGGTTTATATTTCATGCCTCCATCCAGAATTTGGCTTTTGAAACAAAAGCTCCTTGGTTCTTTGAGAAAATCATCATAGAAAGTGCTTCTTATCTTCAAAGTGTTTTTCTGACATTAATTAATTGGATCCTCACGATCCTGTGAGAAGGGTAGGGAGCAGCCTGGAAACGCCCATCAAGCACTCCTACTGCAATAAACTGTACTAAACACTTCTGCAGCCTAGCTGGATAAAATGGGGTTTTTTCAACTGCCCAGATAAGTTTAGAAGTGTTTGAAAAGCAGGGCACAAAAATTGAAACTGCTTTTGAACTTTCAGCAGACTTTTATGCGTTCGTGCTTGTGGACGTAAAAAAGCTGCTGTTAAACAAGCAGGGGCAGATCCTGTGCAGCTCCCAGATTACAATGGTGCCATTGATTTCCTTGGGCCTGGGCTGCCACAGGCCAACTGACGGACCTGGCTCCTTGCTTGGGAAGTAAAGCAGTGTATAGTAAGACCTTATGTGAATAAAGAACTTTAAAACCTAGTCATCATAATGGACTAATACCTAAAAAGAAGATGCACTCGGAAACAGAATATATTTTGTGTGAGAGTCAAGAGAAAGACAAGTTAAATGTATGGAAAAGGAAAGCAAAACAAAATAAAGTTATCGGTATTTGTGGATATAATCTACTATGGAAGTGGAACATATTGTATCTCTCCACTGGATTACTGAAAATTCCTTTCTCTCTCAAATGGCCATTATCCTAAACTGTATCTGACAGAAAGTAAAGGGAACCAATTTGTATTTTGGTATTTAGGGTGCGGTTAGTTTCTGTCTTCACTGAAGTTAATCAGGAAATGCTGTTAACCACTGAAGTTGCTGTGTGGATTTTTGATAAGATTATAAATGAAAAATTGTGCAGTGTTGAAACTCACTGGCCTTGGAATATATGCATGTCAGTATTGTCCAGAAAGACCTTTCATATCTAGTTCACATTGTCAATTCACGGTCAGATATTTTCCTTGGGATTTATGGTCCATTTAAATAATGCAAGCATGATGTTTAATTTGGAAATAGAATAGTTGTTAATTGAATGGGTTGGGAACTTGGAAACATTGAAACAGTGATTGATTAAAAGAAGACTGATAAATACCATACTGGACTATGCGTAGCATTTCAGTCTGCCAATTTAAATGAGCAGTGGTACCTTCACTCTATCAGGTTTGTGGCGTCTTCCTATTTAGTGTAGGCAGAAATGAGCCTAAGAGGTGGGAGGAGAGCTCTTGAATAAATTCGCGATCTGCTGTGTTTGGTATGTTGCATAAAGGTGAGGTTGCAGTAACATGCTGTCTTTTTTGGTCTTTGGCAACCAAGGTGGCAGAGGGGACTTCTCAGAGACCCCTCAGAGTGCAGCAGTAATCCTTGGGTTTGAACACGTTTTAATACATATATGGTGGTGGCTCTTTGGTCTGTTTGTTTGCATGCACAAACACCAATTAAAAGACTGCTGCTTTTGTGCAATAGGTGTAGAAGGTCTTCATTCTTTACAAATTTAATCCAATTATGTGTTCCCCTTGTTCTGCTGCTTTATTATTCCTACTCTGCTTAAGTAAGCATTGGAAACCATTCTTGATTATTGATCGGTGCCTTGAAGATCTTACGCTATTTCCGGCATCAGTTGCTAGATAAAGTGCTGAGCTTCCTGCCCTGCTCCCAACTGGGAGTGATGAAGAAGCCTCGTCCTAGTGTGGTTAACACTGAGCTTAGTTTGCTGGGTCACCAGCATCCATCTATTCCAGAAGGTAATAACTGAAAACAGGTGTTACAAAGCCCTACAGTCTTTCTCTTCATGATGCTGTTAGAAGTGGAAAGAAACAGTGTGTTTACATTCGTATTTGAGAAAGGAATTGAACCCTTTTGTTGCTTTTTTGTTGGTTTTGTTTATTTTTGGGCATTTGGGTTGGTTTGGGGTTGTGTTTTGGTGGGTTCTTTGAGCAGAAGAGAATCTCAGTGCAGATGTTTATAATGATTTTACGGGCTTGAATGGAAGAGACGTTGGATCATGGATCTGGTTATGGCTTCTTTGGATGAGGTGGGCAGGGTTTGTGTTTTAGGTTAGATTTTTTTTTAGGCAGCTCGTATAGAAACAAACAAAAGTAAATGGAAAAGAAATTTAAAGGTTGGAGGAAATAAAGGAAAGAAAATGCTAAGTGAGAGGTGATATAAAGGGAAATACCAAAACTCATTCAAACAAAAACTCACTCTACCACTACGTTCTTTAAAATGATAGTAAATATTTTAACCTGGATTTATATCTATATAAAATCATCAAGGAAGCATCTGGGGATTGCTGATTACTTGGATTGCTAATAATAATCTCTGATAAAGACATTTTTGGTTCAGTTAATTTGTTCAAACTTACCTTGTGCCTTTTATTAAATGTAGGTGACTCAACAGCTTTATTGAGTGACTGCATCTCCAATTCAATTGCTTTATATTATATAATAACTACCCGAGGTCTGCAAGCCTTGGCAGGTACTCCCAGCCCGCTGTGCTGTTCACAAACCAGTTGCATTCCACATACCTAACCTCTAAAGGATCCCAAAGCCTCTCTGAAGTTTATACAGTTGACTCTCTTTGGCTTTTTTCTCTCAACAAGCTGTTCTTGGTTCTTTGGTCAGCAGTGAGACCATTTCAGTGTTTCCTTAGTCAGGAATAAGAGGTGAAGTGGAGGATGCAGCATGTGCTTCCAGTGTAACAGTTGTAATTAAGCAAAGCCCACGTACGCTTGTTCAGCAGATATTACAGTGCAGTACAGCAGTTTCTCCCAAGCCATGGCCTTTCCCACAGGATCCCAGGATGTGCAGATAAACAGCTGAGCCACTAAAGGAGGGGCAGCCTGCTCTGTTCATGTGTTAGGCTTTGGGAGGGGCTCTTTGAGGTCCTGTCACTGGAACACAACATGCATAGAAACATCAGGGCTTTGATTAGTGACTTGGCAGTGGCCTGTGAGTGTAACCACTTGAAATTATGGCAGTCATTATGGTCTAATCCACAAAAACCAGGATTAAAAAGGTGGATTTCTTTCTATTTACCCTCTCCCTGATAAAACTCCTGGTTTTGTTTTGAGTTGTATTGAAATAGGTCATGTAAAGTTGAAGACTTTGTACACTGGTTAAGAATCTGTGCTATCATTCAGTAGCATCAAGTATTTCCTAGACATGTGTAACCTGTTACATTGCAGTAATTGTTTAGTTTGTGTTTATAACAGGAAACCAGTTTAAATTACTTTGAGGAGGGTAGATATTTTAAAGGCTCTTCACTCACCGACAGCATTCATAAAAAGACTTGCTTATTTATCTCAAACATGGAAAAAATGTTCCCAGCTGAGTATGAAACTACGTGTGCTAGATGTACTTCTACAAAAAATTAAATTCACTATGAATTAAACAGTATGAAAAATGCTGTCTCAAATGCAGAAAAAATAGATTATGGATTATATGAATTTTGGTTTAAGCAAAAATTAAGGCTGTAGCTAATCACTTTTCATGGTTGTGAAAAAGTGGTACTGGAGATATTCTTTTAAAGAGAGAAGATAGAGCTTATCAAACTTTAATAAGACTTAATCAAAGACAGAAAGACAAGGCTTTTTTTTCCTAAGGTGGAATTATGAAGGAGCTATTAGAAACGTGCTTCTGAAATGTGGAATATTTGATGTTCAGGATGATAAATTAATTTCAGTCATGTTTCACACTTCAAGAGCATGTATGTAACAATCCCTGTTCAGTGTATTGATCAGGAGACCCGTGAGACTGATGCAGAAGGTCTAGAAGATCAAACCTGAGAGTCAATAGCAACTGTCTACAGAACTGTTTGCAAGTGAGCTGCTTGCACACTGTAGGGGGGAAGAAAAGTTACTTCTTGCTAAAAGAAGAAAGTGCCCTTCTTTTTATTAACATATTCTTTCCCACATACGCTTGGAAAAACTTAAATTCAGTTCCTGATGGCAAAATAATTACGTAGTTTGTGCTAGTTATACTTAACTCGTTTTCTTCTATTGTCTATTTGGAACCTGGACTGCACTGTTTCATCTGTGCTGCAGACAAAATACTGCCATTAATTAGCCAGACTTACTTGATGATCTGAGGTTAGACTCACAGCTTGCAAACCCGTAATTTTTTTCCTGTGTTTCTGTGAATAGTTTGATCAGAGAAATTTTTTTTCATTAGCTTAGTAGGTAGCTTGGGAATAAAGAACAGCAATAGAATGAGATGTGATACTCTGAAATGCTCTCTGTATTTGGAATGATCCTGTGCTACTTTTTGTAAAATATTTCAGTCATATTCTTTGTTGGTTTTGGAGCCATAAATGTCATCAATAAAATGTGATGATTTCTGTTTTTGTCATGTCTATGGATTTCTGGGCTTACCTCCAGGTATCAGTTGTGTGTTTCACGTGGCTTGATGGCTTTGTCAAATAAATATCAAATCAGTTCCATCCCAGAACATCTTTTTCATGTTTAAATGTGTGGACTGACATAAACAATAACATGTGTGATAGTGCCCCAAGCCTTTCTAGCCAGAAGATAATGCCTGAGAATGCATACCAATGCTGTATTTCCAGCTTTCCTCTGACCACCCAGCTTACTGTGCCAGGAATTCCTCTTCTGGCAGACTGTACTCAGGTAAATGGAGACAGGCTCTCACAAGTGTCTATGTCCTTTTTCTTCACTAGGAGCCAAATACTCCAGAGGATCTGTAATAAATGATTGCTGTTTGCTTTCAATAAATGATTGAAAGACTAAGGTTTACATGCTATTGTCAGCTTTTATTGGAAGAGAGAATGAGTGAAGAATTGGATGATTTTTTCAGGGCTGGACATGGGCAGTCTATCTGCTTTAGTTTGTGGCCTGTATCCTTACCATAAAGGCCACTAAATTAATCAAAACCCATCTTCTCCCACCCACAGTGTGGTCTCTGTTTGCTCTTCAGTCTCTGTGCCTGTGCCCTGCTCTCCCCTGTGTTCCAGTCCAAGGTTTGCCTGCACTGCTGGCCAGTTGCTGCCTGCCACACAGACACTGTGGGCTCCTGCTCCACCCTGCTCCCAGGACAGGAAAACCATTTCAGATCTCTCCTCCATGCCGGTGTCGGCATTCACTCAAACCTGGCCGTCCTCGGGACTTCAGCGTCTGCGTCAGCCCAGCCTGAAATCAGGCACGAGATCTGAAAGCCCTCCAGAGAGTGGCAGTACCAAACTCTGGACCAGAGCAATTCACATCTAAACTAGGGGACCCAACAGTGCTTTGCAGCTCACAGTCTGTGTGTTTTGAGTTACAGGGTTTAACTTTACCAGACAGAGCATCCAAAATTCTTGAGAAATTCCACTTGAAATTCAAAACAGCTTAGGAGTATTCATTAGCTCCAATTTTTCATAGCAAGGAACAAAAGCTATTTAGCAAACAAAAGAAGCAGTTTCTACTTCAGCTTTTAATTCTTGTGAGGTAGAGTGCTCTTTTCTGCAGAGATGTCACAATCTGCTGGTTTAGTTTAACTGTCGTACAATTACTCCAAATCTTGGCAGTTGTCAGGAGTGCAAGGAGGTACAAAACACTTTTTGTTATGCCAGCTGGAGAAAAGAGTGGGGTATTTACACATGTGCATTTCACTAATCTGGCCCTTCTGACTGAAGTAGTGTATAGATTAGAAGATAATTCAATTGCATTTATCTGCCCAAAGGACTTTTGCCAAATGTGTGCTGAGTTTCTGTGCTGGGTTCACTAATGTGCAGCTGACCTGTGCCAGAAGGCTCAGCTATCATGTTCAGAGCCAATAGCAGCCAATCCGATCAACTCCTGAAATACAAGAACCAGATTCTAACTGAAATTATGTAACTAAGCCAAATACTATCATGTGCAGGTTCAACTGGAGCTGCAGGGCTATGTATCACATGCTACATTGGAAATGTATCCCTGCTGGAGACTACTAGTCCTGAATGTTGTTTGTTATTTCTAAATCCTTAATCTACAGCTATTGCCAGTGGAGAGTATTTCCTGATGTTACTGAGGCAGGGTAGGAAATACATTGCTAAGAATTCAAGCCCTGCTTTTTCACTGGGCTTAGACAAAAATTCTAATTATGCCCTATAAAAGATGAAGTTCTGAGACTGCCACTTAGAAACTGTAACCTCAGTTAAATCCTGCCTTCTTTACAGGAAGGAATTAAGGATGTATAAGTAAGAATGGAAAAAGGGATTTTGAATTTCTGTATTAAAAAATACCCACAATTTTGAGTTAGATTCTATTGACTAATTTCTAGAGTCTTCTGAAGCATAGGAGTTCCCTTTGCGATGCTGCATTTCCCAAAACAAAATAGTAGATGTGCAATGGCCTATACATTTAACATAGTCACAGATACAAGACATGCATGACTTACTCCGGTTCCCTGGGGTTTAGTGTTGTCCTTCTCTTCATATTTAATTCCTCTCAGCCTGCTTTTGTGCCAGCCCTTCTGTCCTTCATCTTCAGTATTTTCAGGGCAATGGTAAAATTACATACAACTAAACAGCAGAATATTTACATAGACTTTAGTGGAGTTGGGAATTTAGTCAATCACTGCTACCCCTTCAACTCAAGGGAAATTTTTTGCAAGTTAGAAGAGAGGATTTTATAGATTATTTTATTAGTACTTAATAAAATGTATTTGAGCTATATAATTATAGAGAACGGCTAGGTAAAAATAAATGGAAAGATCATCATTCTTATCCTGTACTGTCATTGTGTGTATTAATTAATTGTGTAAGTCCCTTTAGATTAGGTCATTTGCAGAGTAATGGAATCTGCTCATTGTCAGTTTTTGTTGGAATGATTCTTATCTTCAACAAATGTTGTGCTGGCCTTCTGACAGCTTGTCTTGTACTTCCCCCAGTATAGGGGGCTGTAATAGACGACTCACAAAATGCAGGAACTGTTCAGAGTGATGCCACTTCTAACAGGAGTTCTTTACTCAGTGCAGTCCATACTTTGATACAAAGTAGGAATTGAAACACCCTTGGTGAAGAACTAGGTTGTTGCATATTTAATGGTGGTGGTTATTGAGATGCAGTACCCACATTTGCATATGCCATTAACAGCATAGAGCATTAATGCCTTCACACTTCCCTGGCCTTCATAAAGCCTGTCATGCTAAAGAGGCCTAGGCAGGTTTATTTTTGTGCTAGAGACCTCATAAACATAGTACTAGCCTAAAGATGAACTTCATCTCTGTTTCCTCTTATTCCTTCATTTGCTTTCCAGGTAAATGTTAGTATGGCCTCCAATAAATGCTTTTAGAAACTAATTATATGATCTGGGTAAACTTGCTCTTTAGAGTGTTCGCTAATTCTCCGCTATTTAGACCTGTACCTTGAGATTCAGAGTTATTGCCTTCGCATAACTTACTTCCCATGGAAGGTGTGGGAATTATGTGTTACTAGTTTTGTACTTATGAATAATAATATTAAAATTCAACAATCACTCGAGCACCTGCTTGAAAAATGGGAAAAGGCATTTTATTAGAGCAAGTTTAAAGAAGGGAAACAGTAATAGGAAGAAAACTGAAAATGAAACCCAAGATGCAATTCATAAGGAGTGCTTATGCCTTGCAGTGGAAGGATTAACAAAATGCTGAAATTCTGCTTTAAAGAATGTTTTTACTTGCATTGTCAAATCTGCTTCATGAGCTCCCTATT
Source organism: Callaeas wilsoni (assembly GCA_013398955.1). Taxonomy (NCBI): domain Eukaryota; kingdom Metazoa; phylum Chordata; class Aves; order Passeriformes; family Callaeidae; genus Callaeas; species Callaeas wilsoni. The sequence goes on from VWPU01015968.1 coordinate 151,256, forward strand.
TCCAAAGCTCCAGGCTGTACACAGACGTAGGTTTACAGTCTTAGTGTAGCAGCTGGGTAATAGGATGCAAAACATTCTCTGCTTGAGTAACACTACTGTTTATAAGGGTTTTCCAAAGGTCCATGTTGGACACTGCTTCCCACTGGGATTGAGGATGATGTGTGGGAGAGCAGCAGTGACACTGAAGCACAATGAATGTCATATGATCACATTTTGCAAATGTCAGGTCATGTATCTGTGTGTATTCTGCAGTACCTTGTGTGCCAAAGTCTCAGAAGTTGCAGTGTGAGGATGCTGTAGTCAGAGAGGGGGTTTCTTGCATTTTGCTTCTCATCTCACCAAAAAGACAGAAGAGGAAGCCTAGACCAGTTAAATTTGTTTTTGTTTTGTTTCATTGGCTGTTACTAATACCTATCAGGGAAGACTACTAAAAAATGTGAGGAAATCCTGCATCCTCTCCTGACAGAAACTCAAGATTCACCAAAATGCAGATTGACTCTGCTCTTTCTTTGGAGATTTTATTGAAGCCGTCGAGACTTCAAACTTGCTGTAGTGTCTGGGCCTGAACAGACTGTATAGCTATAGGACAAATCTGGGTTTTTTCTCAGAGCCTATAATACTTACTTGCAACAGTAGTTCATTGTCTGTTCTGCTTTGCTGCCCCAGCATTTTCCTTGAGCTGATGCATCAACAGGGCTTTTGGAGTCAAGCACAAAAAGGAACAGGCACAACTGAGAGAAGTGGAAGCTCCTCTCTGGGGGAATTGGGGAAGCAGTAGTTCAGTAGATCCTCCCAAATGGAAAATGACTGCTGCAGTGCAGAAAAGGAGCATTTCTGTTTGCGGTGATTAACTGCTAAACCATTACGTTTAAGCAAATAAATAGCATTTTCTTTTTGCAGGTAAAAAAAAAATCAGGAATCTTTTAAAAGTGGTAGTGGGATTTGCTGCTCTCATAATCATTAGGAAACACGCCCAGAAGATGCCTGCTTTCTCAACAGTAGATTAGACCTAAGGCAACAGAATAGGAATCTCTTGTACTTGCTTTTTTTGACACTGTCATGGTGGAGGGATAAAATCTGCCAAAGAAGGACCTCAGGACAAACTTGGTTTAGTGGAATTCACTGTTTCAAATTTATTCCTCTTTGAAGCAAGATTTATTTTATATAATAGCTCCCTAAAGAGAATATCTGAATAACTTCTTGAGCAGAATTATGCTGTTGACCTGAAGTTCTACTGTTAATATTTTAGATAAGAAAGAAAACTGTGCAAACCTTTCCTTGGAAATAATAGTATACTTGAATTATCATTTCCTTGTAATAGTGTTGGGAATCTGGTACTTTTATCTAGTGTCTACTGTAAAAATATATAAGCAGTTGCTTGAATGCTAATGCTAGCAATAAATACTATGTGTCATATTTAATTAGCAATGTTATGACAACTACTCAGTTTATGGATAAGTGCAACAATACCTTTACAAAATATGCATATGTTCAAACTATTCAAAGCTGTAAGCAAAGATGTTTGCTGAATTTCTAAAAAGCAAATTTTGAAGTTTCTTCTAGGTGAAAAAATGAGTAAGATTTGTAAGAATAGGGGTCTGTATTATGAGGTAACTATAGAAAGACAGACAACCAAAATTTCAGATGCTTCACAGATCCGTATATGATTAAGTCTCTAAAATTTGAATACTTGTGCAGGAAGTTCTGACTCCTAGGCTTTGAAAAAGGACTGGAAATACCACAGGATCCAATTTACTCCTAGTTTTAGTCAGGATTTTAGAAACACATGCTAAGATGTATTATGCTTTTGTGTTATGTTTGTTTCTGGTCCTTCCTGGATTGAGGAATAGTGGAGGCATACACAGGGGAGTTGTGTCTTAAAGTTTGTATTAGAAAATACTGGTTTGCATTAGGATTATGTAAGGTCATAGAGTGTTTCTTAGTGGAGAGTCCCAGTCTCTGGTCCATGTCCTTTCTGACACAGTTAAAGTGACCAGTAATGGCTTTGAGCTTCCAAAATGTTTGGCGGTTCATGAACACTTTGCCTCAGCTATGCACACTTAGAAGATGCCTCATTTTTGTTACAGAACTGTACCCTTAGCCCATCTTGGTTGCTAGTGAAGAAACTAAATACAATGCAAGAGGTAAAGGTGTCCAACCTGCAGAGACACTGGCTTTTGGTTTATACAATCTGATCCTAATTTAAGGCCAGTAAGTGAACTGCTGACCATTTTCTAGTATCCTCCGTTGGCTCTGAAATAAGGATTTTCTAGGATCAGATTCTTAAAATCGTTTGACTCTTGCTGATCATGAGGTCTTAGCCCTACTCATATTTCTTGAATTAAGATCAGAGTCCTGTGGGAGCTTTGCCTTGACCTCAATATGAGTTTGAATTGAAAAATTCAGAGGCAAATAATAGATAATTCAGTTCATGAGAAGTATGCCAAATTTCTTCTGAATATTCTGTAACTAAGGTGTGTTCTAATAATCAGCAAATATCCATGTTTCTGGAAAGGAGTTTTTTCAGATAATTCACTAATGAATATTTTTGATTATTTTAAAACTGTTTATTATTGAGTTTCTAGGCACTTGGCTTTTTTCCTCGTTATGCAGAGGTACTTTAAAGTAGCCTAGAAGCTGTGTGCTGTGACTTTCTAGACTGTGGTCCATGTGCTCCTTCTTTAGTGACCTAACAGGTAATTCCATCCTGCAAGGCTGACTGGCATGAAGGCAGGCTGTGTTTTGTGACACTGAATAGTTTTTTGGATTTCTTTTTGCTGAGTTTTTTTTTTTTAATGTCTGAAGTTGTCTTCAAGTCCTTTTGGAAAAGAGAGTTCTACAGTCTGTGTGCATTCAGAAGTAGCCACTGGTTTTAGGAATTGCACTGGTGTGGCAGCTGGTCAGCAGGCTGTAGGTATGGCTTCTTGGAGTTAAAGGCCAGCTCAGTGCATGTTCTGGACTTTTCTATTTGCTGGACTTTTCCAACAAGCTCCTCCCTTTCAAGTTTCTCTTCCTGTTACATTCCTCATGGTTTGTACCAGGAAGCCAACTGACCTCACAGGAGAGGTCACCAAAGGGTATCAGTGGGGTTTATTAGTACAAGATGCACCACCCTGCACTGATTTTTATAATGCAGTATGTGAATATTTTAGATTTGTCTCTGAAAGCTCCATATAATGTATTTTTGTGCAGGAACGATAAGCAGTAGAAGCTGCATGTTTCTTTCACTTCTTTCATCCAAGTGCTTATTCAGAAGTAGTCTTACTATTTACTGCAGCTGTAGCTGGGCACTTTCTTTAAAGGTGCTGGGAAAGTGTTGTTGTTTCTACAGAAAGCTAGTATGGCCACGACATTCTTGCACTTTAATTCAACTTAAACAGCAACAGGATTAAATTTTTAAAAGCTTGTTAAAATAAAATATTAAAAAATACTTCAAATGTGATGTGTCAAGTAAAAATTGTGCTTATAGTGTAAAAATGAGATAGTTGCTGCACTTTGCTTGTAAGATGCTTTGGTTTTTAATTGGCAGCTGCAAAGCAAATGCAGACGGAGAGCCCCATCCATCTGACCTACTCGCCTGTTCGAGGTGCCTTCGTTGAAGACCTTTATCAAAGAACGTTTTATGACATCTTTTCAATCTTTGACTTGCACCTTGAGTGCCTTTGTAGCTTCTCAAGGTTCCCTGGATTAAATCACTAGTGAGACATTTGCAGTTGACTTCAGCAGCCAGGCCTTGGCTTGGATTCCCACTGGACGCAGTTGCAAGGCTGCAGCCTCTTCCCAGAGAGAGGAACTACTCCCTGCTTCATTCTCTTTGGGTCAGAACCAAATGAGAGACACTTCATATATATGGGAAAGCACTTCAATTCTGTCTGTCTACAGCCTTACTATGGCTTGTAAAGCAATTAAGTAGGACTTAGGACACTGTTCTCCCAGACAGAAAAGCCTTAGGACAACAAATTACACTGTATTACTCTGCATGTTAGTGCTGTTGCCAGATTTAAGGGGTTTCATTTCATTATTGGTACTGTGCCTATTTTGGGTGAAAATGTACTGCAAATAGTGAGGTGGTACACCCACACCCAAAATATTTCTCTTCAGATATGGTTAGAAAAATAGGAGTCATTCAGCAAGACACTTAAAATATATATCAAACTGCTAATATGGAGAAGTTAATCAGAATTCGTATCCTGAAATACTCCATATCACTAGTGCGAAACATTATTGAAGGCCACTGTAAGCAACACCGTTTTAGTTAAAAGCCATTTCCAAGATGAAAGATAGATTAAATAAGCTACAGCCTGTATCAGGAATTCCTCATGAGGAATTAATGGTAAAGCTTCTCATAATCTTTTATGCTTTGGCTAAAAATACTAGCACGATAAAAATTCTTCAGGGAGCAGAGTTGAGGTGGTGGATGCAGAGTGATCAAAACATAAAAGAGGCACCTTTTCCCTTTTTATGGAGAGGCCTCTTTCAAATCTGTCATGTGATGGATTTGAAATGAAAGTTTAATGTGCACTCAGTTTTCAGACAGCCATCTTTCTACAGCTTCATTATTAATAACAATTTAATCTTAGCCAGCTCTCTATTTTTTCTTGAGCTCTTGATGATTCATTTATCTTATTTGTTTAGCATCAATCTAAGAAAAAATACTCGGATCATAAAGTTCATAAAGATTGTGAAGTGTTCCACATTAATAAACCAATGTAAAATCAGTCTCCAATACATTTTGCAGAAGTGTTTAATCTGTAGTTGTTTGAATTAAAAAATAACAAAGTGTAAATAGCATATAAATAGCAAGTAAATAATGTGACTGGATTTCATATTTAACCTGTATGCAATATTTTTTGAGCTGTAATTTTTCCTCTCAGCACGATATGAGGAATGATGAGGCCATTTCTATTGCTGATATTGTATAAAATATTTTTCAACTAACATCCACAGTATAGAGACTGTTTTGTTGGCATGTCAATAATGAGACCTAGGAAGGAAGTGTATAGCAGCTCTTGGGAAAATAAACATGTAGCATTAAGTAAAATAAAAGTTCAAAATATGTGAATACATTTACAGGATCTGATCCAAAGCCATTAAATTAATTGACATTTTTGCTTTTATAAAAATATTTCATCAATATTAAGCAAATTATAAATAGTTGGGTAGGCAGCAGCAACCTCTCCAAGTCAAAAGACTTTGAATTTTACAACCTAACAAGACAAGGACACTGGGAGTGTCACTGTCCCTTCACATGGGACATTCTGTTCTGACTCCTGCAGCAAAGCAGAAAGACTGCTTCTATTGATTAAGTTATTTCAGGTGTCTGGAATACGTACAAACATAAAAGTTTCATCTCTAATGTGTATTACTTTGGAATTAATGGCATAAATTTAATTTCCCATCATTTAGGCCATGCATGTAAGTTTTTCCCAGTAGCAGAAACAGTTGTGTATAATGTTGAGAGCATTTTCACAGAGTATCACAGTTGTTGAGACAGGGCAAAGAAGAAGCAGTCTTTGGAATAACTGGGTCCTTGACCCTAAATTCTTTTAAGTTCAAAGCTTGTATCTTGAATTTGGATTTTAAAAAGTAAGTTACCAAGCAAGATATAGCCAAGGGTATTACTAGATTTTGTCGTCTCTTTTAAAGTTTTTATTGAAAAGCAAATTCTTTTGTAATAAAATTGAAAATCTATGAGTAGAGCCTTTAGAGAAAGGGTTGTGTCATTCCTGTGTACTTAAGCAATGTCTGATAGGGTTTCAGCCTCAAGGTTGTTTTTTTTTTTTAATAATGCAACTGTAATGTTGCATAAATTATGCACATATATGTGGCAGGAGTTTCTGACCTTAAGGATTGAAAATTATAGTCACATAGACAGATAAGGAAAGTAGGAATGAGAAGGAACAGAGGCCCCTATGTCACCAAACCACTGACTTGCCCATAATAACACAGGGAATGCATTGCCCAGTGGGATATTGAATCCATGTTTTATCAATCTCTGGCTAATATCTGATTTACAAGTCACTTTTTTTTATGCAAGAGATCCTACTGGCATTTTCAGAATGCTCAGCACTCCAAGCAGTGCTGCAGGTCAGGACTGTGCAGATGTTCTGACCAAAAAAATCATGTTCTGAAAAGGAAGTGGAGGGACCAGCCAAATGGCTTCATGAACAATAACAGGAATATTTGGCAACTCAGGGTACTCATGTGCCCCTAAATTGTTTGATCCTTCTACACTGTGTAATGCACTGGTTTTCTGTATCTGACTCTGCGTTTTGTTCTGCCTAAATCACAAAATAGTCCATGCAGTAGGAAGAAAGTGCAGGAAAACCACTTCCTTGGCATCCACGTGTGTTGTGTGCACTGCTGGCTGGCTGAGAGTCACGTGGCCACCTGGGAGAAGCTGTTTGAAAAGGTTTCCAAGCTGTCTTTGATTTTTCTTTCTTTTTCTACAGTATAAACATGCGAAGTGTTGAGGCACAGTTATCTAAGACTGATTTGTGTTTGGCTTGTTGGGGTTTTTTCCCCCACAACTACTAATATAACTCTGTTCTTCTCACCAGCTTTGTTGCCTGGCGTCAGGAATACCTAACAGTGTTCTGTGCAGCTGTGGGGAACTGACTGGGCACCAGTGTGGGAAGGTGCTTTCCTCTGACCAAATCCTTGTGTTTGTGTCCCCCTGCAGCCCTGCGGAGCCGCTCCGGACGGTCCATCATCAATGGCAACTGGGCCATCGATCGTCCGGGCAGATACGAAGGTGGTGGGACAATGTTCACTTACAGACGCCCCAATGAGATCTCCAGCACCGCAGGGGAGTCGTTTTTAGCTGATGGGCCAACAAATGAAGTCCTTGATGTCTATGTGAGTTAGTATTTAAATTATTCTTCCTGATGGAAAAGAAATTGTTCAGTTCATTGTTAAGATGGAACACTAAAATCGCATTCAGTACCAACACTTTGTTACTTTAATTTTGAAATGTTAGTTTTGATATTTTACACTTGTTTGCTGTTGTATCCATTTTGCTCCAGATCATAGGAAGGCTAAATCAAGCCTTTTTTCTCAGACTTAACTGATCCAGTAAAACCAATTGAACTTGTTCAGTAAAGTAGAAATAAGGCATACAAATGTCCAAAGCTTTTCTTTTGTGAACTGGATTTTTTCTGGATACTTTCCTATTGAAACAAATTTGGCATAGTTTAATTTTACAGTGAAGAAGCAAATACTTAAGCCAGACAATGCCTCTCACCATCTCAGTTTCCTTTAAAAGAAACAAGTCCATAAACCTATAGAATGTAGGATTTGAAGCAGGGCAGTTTTAATATGAAGCTGTGATAGGAGACGATAGGTAATGGCTATTTGAGAAAAGAAGAGAGAAGACAAATTGTGTCTAAGAGGGAGAAATCATATCGAGAAAGCTTTTTACTTCAGATGGGATGGGTTCATCATACTGAAATAAAAAATAGAACTTGAATTGATTACAACTTCTTCCAAGAGAAATGGAGTGTTCTGAGATTATACACTCCCACACAGTAAAATTCATTTCTTGAAAAAACTGGATTAACTGAATATATGATTCTTTCATGCAGCTGTGGCTTTTTTTTTCCTTGAGTGCAATATGGGGTGGAAAAGTGAGTGTGCTGGATAATTTCATAGTAAAATTAATAGCAACTACCCTGATTACTAAGCTGGGAAAAGTTGGGTGTTGGCAAAGTTATTCCCCATCTGCTATATGGTGTCTAATAAAGCAATGTAATATTTATGCCAACACTAGAATCATTAAGGTTGTAAAAGACCTCTTAAGATCATCTAGTCCAACTGATCCAAACTTCTTTTCCAATTGATTGTAATGTCTGACTGGGAAAAGCCTGGAAAAATAAGCAATTGGGCTCCTAAATTGTGCAATGCAGACTCTGTGTTTTTCAGATGCTCGTGTCATTGTGCAGTTACAGGGTTTGCGAGTTGAGACTTGACCCTGAGTTTTTATTTTCAGCCAATTGATGCCTAGTACGTAATGACCCAGAGAGAAAAGGGTTAGGAAGTGGATTAAACAGATAGTTACAAAGTAATATCATAAAAAAGCCTTAAGTTTTCATGTTTGATGTTTGATATTGTAATGTTTTTGTTTAGGCTTAGTGACTGTAAGAAAGCTGCCATGATGGGCGTAGCTTTACCAGCTTTGCTCTGTGGCTGCTGCTGTGGATTGCTTCTGATATGACTGGACTCTCACCTGAAATGTTTCTGGTTGATAGGAGAAATACTACAATTCAGTATAACATGATAGTTTAGTCTCTATTTTAATATAGTGTGGAAAGATAAAGGTGAATAGTGCTAGATGCAAGAAAATCAATGCTCAGTATGACATAGCCTCTCTCCCGGGTTTGAAGTGTGTAGCCAAACAGATACAAATGTCTTTTTTCAGACTTCATCTTACAGTGCCTGAGTCATGTAATTCTTCATTCACCCATACTCATGATCTCTATGCTCTGTGTAGAAAAGTGAAGAGATTTGCAGATGGAAACTCCAAATGGCTTTCTGTTCTGTTTTCCTGAGATCATGCTGTCTTTCTTTCACTCTGAAATGTAGAGGAAGAAGCTTTCTGATTTACAGGAAGTTATAAGTAACAAGAAAGAGAGATGCAAGTTCTGCCCAAGTGTGAAGTATACATTGCTACAAAGACTTAGGTCCACTAATTCAAAGCAAAACTATTCTATCATTTCAGGTATTTTCCTGCAGGAAAGCTGGAATAATATACTAGTTAGGGACTTCATCAGTTAAGCTCTCTCTAACATATGCCTGTCCGTTGTTTTGAGAAATGTGATGGAAAAACCATCACGTGGGAGCCATTGGGAAGTTATTCCTGGAACCATCTAAAGAACAGGGTCCTGGTTCTGGAAGGGGAAGTGTACTCTACTGCTGAAGTCAGTTCACAGTTCTTGGTTCTCTCAGGACCACAAAAAGAGTGTATTTTTTGGATAACAAAGTGGCATTGGAAGGACCCAACCTTATAAAAAAATACTGCAGGCAGTGCATCATTAGATGGTTTGAAAAGTGAATGCTCTCTGAGGGACAGTGTTTAGAGGAACAGCTATTATATTTGGCAGAGAAAGAGTGATTTTGACATAAGTTAAAACAAAGGTCTGAATCTCTAGTTGGTATTAATAGCTGGGAATTTAGTGAAGCCTTGAAGCATTAGTTGTGCTCTGCTGGGTCACTGGGCCATTAGGATAGCAGGATGTTTTGCTTTTAGGTCCATGGATTGGGAGAACTAAAGAGCCAGAGCAAGCTCTGGTGTTTGCTTCTGGGTTTGTTGTTTTGGGTTTTTCTTTGTTTATGTTCTGGTTTGGTTTGATTTGGTTTTAAAAGGTACTTTGAGTATAGTCTGAGGCTTCTACAAGACTAATCCCCACAGAGAGTTCAGGCTAAAGCATAAGTGTCAGTAGTAGCAGTACTGAAGTAAACAGAGCTAAAGTAGTGAAACTAGCAGCTCATGACACCCCTGCATTTTTCGTGTTGGTATGCTCAAGCTCAGAGCAGCAATGCAGTAGGAGTCAGTTGGGAATGGAGTATGCTGCTAACAGTTTCAAAAAGCTATCCTGAAGTTGTATCTTTCTCAGGTCCTATTGTGCCCAACTGCTTAAACAAGCACACTGAGAGTAATGGTGACTGTCAGAGTCATGCTTCTGTCAGCTCATGTGGGCTTGTGCAGCAGCATTCTGAAAACCCTGAGCTTCATTTTCACATTTAAAGGAGAAAACCTTCTGGTTCCTGCCTGTGTTTCATAAAGAACACTTTGATAGAGTTGTGGCTGGCTGTAAAGCAGTGGGAACCTGGCTGCACTTGCATTGCATCTTCGTCAGTTGAAAATGAATGTGGAAGGATGCAGGAGGGCTGCGGGCGATCTTCAGCTGCTGCAACAAGTCCATGGGCCTTTGGAATCTGCTTCCTGATCTTTGCTGAGCAGTGCTCCTGGGGAGGGCAGCATGAGGGCTGCAGTTTGAGCTGGTGGGGTGCTGAGGGAGCTGCAGGGTGCTGAAAGGAGCAGTTGGCTTTGCAATAGGCACTGAGTAACACCTGTGTGCTGTCCGCAGGTGCTCTCCTTGAGCCACTGAGGAACCTTTAAAAAGGCAGTAGGCTGCGCGGGTGGGGGTTGTGGTATTTATTTTTTTCTGCTTTGTTTCTTCTTTGCTTTTGTTTCCTCAGGCATCTGTCAAGTTCCTGCTATCTGAGACTGTTTTGATGACCTTAGGACCATCTCTTCTGCTGCTGAGGCCTGATGTGAGCCTCTGCTGCTCACCTTGCTGAGGGGGGAGGCCGTGGCTGGCACAGCCCCCAGCACACCTTGGCCCCAAGCATGCCAGCCTTAGGTTTTTCAAAGAACATTTAGACAAACAGTTTCTCTGCCATCATAAGCCAGCTCAGTTTGCAAACACAGGAACTTGTATCTTCTTCTTTGCAAACAGGGACTTGCCTTTTCTTCTTTTTGCATTTTTTGGAGACAGTCATTAACCATTGCTTCTATCCTGACCAGTGATAAATAATGTTATGTAGCTGATCAGTTCAAGTTGATATTTAAGTATTAGTAACATAACAAATGGAAGAACTCAATGTATGACTGATTTTCTTTTTAGATGATACATCAGCAGCCTAACCCGGGTATACATTATGAATATATCATTCCAGGAGACAATGTCATTAGTCCCCAGTTGCTTGCTCACAGGAGGCCAGGTAAAATGCCACCATTTCCTTTTATCAAACACATTTTCTTACTTAAGAAGCTAATGGAGAAATTAATACCATTAAATTCCATGTAAATGCTGCCATTGATGTAGGAGAGGCCCAGAATTTCACCCTACATGTTGAATGAGAACTCAGCATAGATTTGGTAAAACCTCAGTGAATTAAAACTGTCAGGGTTTATTTATGCTTTAGCTGGGAAGATTACTACTTTGAGTAGGAGTGTTGTAACCATGTCTCAGAAACAAAATAGAGCATTTTTCTTTTCAGAGTCATTTTCTTTTTGAGGTAAGTTAAAACAACCCTCCACAGTTCCCCTTTCCTCTTGAAACTGGAGAGGATCAAACAGAAGTGTTCTCTTCCCAAGCAAGAATCTGGGCAGCTCCTGCCTGAGCTGTGGATATGTGCTGCATGTACTCCTAGGAAGTTCTGAAGGACAGGAGAAACTTTGCAAGTGAATTTGGTCCTCGTTTTAATGTTTGTGACTTGCTTTGACAAATTTCTGAGTGTTTGGTATGTTCATAATGAGGAACAGCTGTGCTGTGATGGGGAGGCACAGAATGCAGAGCATGGAACAAAACAAAAAAGCTTTGGGAAATTTTGACACTGGGTGCATTAACTCTACGTTGTCTTTGAAGATTCTTCAGTTTTTAGTTTTTAATGTATTTTCTGGCTAAGATTTGGTGATCTTAGTTTAAAACAACACAATCCTTGCAGGTCACTATTAGACAGTCTCTACATCGCAGATTAAAGCTGCTTCCAAGTTTAGTGATGCTCCAGTTCTAATTATTAGAGGATCTAATAATAATACTAATATTACTAATATTTGCACATGAGGCTCATTATTTTACTTTTCTGTTATTGTCCATCATCAGGGGAGCCATTGAATGGTCAGTTAGGAATGCCAGAAAGTACAAGTCATGAGGATGAGGATTTGCATAGAGAGACAGACATTCTCACTGGACAGTCAGCTGGAACTTTTCCAGTTATTCAGCCAGGAAGATTTCCTTCTCATCAGCCAGAAAACCAGGTGCCTGCTATGCAACCACCAAGACAAAACCGAGAACACAACTGGAAGCAGGTTGGAAAAACTGAGTGCACTACTACATGTGGGAAAGGTAAGTGCTTTATGTATGCACAAAACACTGTTAGACCTGCTGTCTTCTGTCCTCTTACAACCAAAAGTCATGTCACTGCTATTACCTGTGCTTATATTTGGATCAGTAGAAACAGCAAGATTAAAAATAGAAAGCATGGAAATGATAAGGAAAGATACGACTTTTGCCTCTGAAAGGAAATATTTCACCATTTATGGCAAGCTGCTCTCTCCCATACGCTTGATACACAGCTGCTTTCCTCAGCATTCTTTGGCACTCTTTAACCGTTCCCTTTTGCCTCTCCAGCTTTGTCAGATACACCCACCAAGCTTTTTGTGTCTTTGTCAACAGTTTTCTGATCTTCACGGGAAGATTTCACAGGCATTTCATCGGACATATCTTTGTCTCATTGGATGTTGCTGGAACAGCACTGATGTGACTTCAGAAATCTGAGGTTTTAACAGGGAAGAAGTGGGAAGGAAAAGGGATGGAAAGGGCCTGGTAATCAGTGAGTTTTTGGGAAGTGGTGCATACAACTGCTTGCATATACTGCAAAGATTAAGCTTTGCTCCCAGACATTCACAGTAACCACAGATTCAATAATGCAGAACACAAGCAATTACTTGGAAGAATAAGTTTTTGTGATGGTAAAAGTGAAATCTTTTGTACTATGCAGATACACCCATCCCCATACCTGTAAAACTGCAGAGGTTTAAAATAAACATGTACCCGTGTGGGAGCTCAGCTGACTGTCACCAGTTCATATACATGTACAACATTTGCTTCTTAATTAGTTTGAGAGGACACTTCGTAAATTTGAAATCCAAGGCCAGATGAGTGTCCATGTTATAGATACAGACAGAGCTGAAAAAATCCAGCAATATCGATAGCAATCAAAATTACTTCTCAGTTAAAAAAAAAAAAAAGAAAACGTTTTTCCTTGGAGAAATTACTGCAAAAGTACTAGAGCTAAAATACAACCAGTAAAATTCAGACTTCTTTAAGTCAGCCCTTTTGTGGAGAAAAATATTTTAGTTGGCATTTAAGCACACTGTGCTTTTACTGTAACTCATATAGGCAGAATCCATAATTGTGTCTGATTATTGGCTAGCAGCAATCAGTGAGTGTCAGCTGCTGAGTGACTGAATTCCCATATTCAAGGAGAATTTTAGTATCCAAATCAGGTAATTTATGGTGCAGTTGCAGGAACACATCAGGGTAAATGTATTCTTCCTTTCCATCATAGAAATCTTGGTTGTGTATGCCATGGCCTTTATCAACATTGGCACATAGTTCTTGTCCTTTCTGCAGAGATCTGGTCGCTCTTGGCAGTGGTGTTAATGAAATCTGAGTCAAAATGAAGATAGCAAAACTGTAGGACTTAAGAAAAAAATTAAAATGGTATCTTTCAGCCTTCTATTTACTCCATGAAATTTAGCAACAGAACTGCCAAAAATCAGTGTCTCTTTTACCAATATATGAAGAATGTGTGCATGTTGTGATTAAGTTAAATTCAGAAGAAACTAGATCTTGAGAGCTGGGTCCTGAGACTATTGAGACTGTATGAACATTTCTTCTGATCTTGGTGTGAGATGCCTGTGACTCTCTGATGGCCCTGAGACATTTCAAGCCAAACTAGGTTATATGGGCTGACAAAGAAGGGAGTGGAAAAATCAGGAAAAAAATCTGTACTATTTAAGGCTTTGTTTTCATTTTGCATCATTCAGTATAGGACACTTTCTGCTTTTTTCTTTCCTCTATGTTTTCCATTTTTTTCTACTTTATTTCTTCATGCAGAAATATAGATGATGGGTTTTAATTTTTTTTTTATGATCCACCAAGGGTAAATAACCTTAAGAAATTCTAAGTTACAAGAAGAAAAAAAGAAAAGTTATTTTTGTGCTACCTAAGGAAAAGGGAGGCTAAATTAACAGTTTTGATGAAAACCTGTGAGATTTCAAAGCATGTTAGTAAAACTTTGGCTTAGAAAAAAGACTGTTACTTTTTTTTTTACAAAGTGAAAATGCTTTCCATGAGAACTGCTACCAACTCTTGTCCTGGATTTCCATTTAAGATGACTGAGCAAATAGATCGGCTGGAATTTGGACAGTGTGGAAACTGCTACTGTATCCTGTCAGCTCTTACATTTGGAAATTTTGGATAAAACCTTTGTCTGTATTTCCTGTTGTCAGGTTACGTTTTCCTTTTTGCATCAATGTTGGATGCTGCTGTTATTGCTGCAGAGTCTTTTGCAATTCTTTACCTAATTGTCTGTTTAATTGCAGGATCACAGTACCCAATTTTCCACTGCGTCAATAGAATCACTCATGAGGAGGTACCCGAGAGTTACTGTGACAGCAGCACCAAACCCATTCCAGAAGAGGAGGCCTGCAACCTCTTCCCATGCCCTGCTTTGTAAGATACTATAATTTAAGTCAAACAAAATGAGCCAATATCATTGAGATTTTGCATGTCAAAGAGGCTATTCTAAGTAGGAAAGTAGTTTGAACTTCTAAATACAGTGCACTTACGTCCTAAATTGTAGTGGATTTTTTTTTCCACAGTTGTTGGTGGCCTTCTTCCCCTTCACAGGGGCAGTAGCATGCAGAGTAGACAAAAGGGAATCTGGAAACAAGTAGGTGTAGCAGTTTCTCAAAATGTATGTGATGGTTCAGGCAGACATGCTCTGTGTGGTCTCTGTGGGTACATTTTGTTCAAGTGAGAGGCTTCTGCATATGCCTGTGTAGAGAAGAGGCTCTGGAGGTTCTGTCACTCCACATGAGATCTGTGTGCTATAGTGGCCATATTTCGATTATTTAAAGGTGAGATGGAGTTCACAACAGCCCTCTTGTACATTCACCTCTCTGCTCTGAATTGAGCAGTTCTTTGGCTCGAAGACTGGGTTCTGAGGTGGTGGTCCTGGTTTTCAGCATGCTGATACAACCAGCTCAGGCATGGTTTCCTCCTGAATCATGGTTGCTATCGGGAGACTGTAAATTGCAATTGGCTGAGCAACTTGTTTGAAATACTCAAAAATTAAAAATACAAATATAAATTTAAAAAAACAACCAAAAGGACAGTTCATCCAGGGTGTATACCAAGAAGAGAAAAGGGTTAAACCCAGTTACCATTAGAGCAACTTTGTTTTAGGTCAATTTTCCATCTCTCTTGTGGTTATACTCTTCAGTTCTCTTCTGAGCAGCAAGTGGTCACTCCTTACTGCACGGAAGTTCCTAATGGTGTAAGTGCCCTTACAGGCTCAGAGATGTCTGATGAGCAATTTCCTAGTGCATATTAGATACTCAGGAACTTCTGAAGTTATTTACCTGGAGATGTCTTCTCTCACCGAAAGCATTTTCCTCACCTTTTTCATTCTAATAACTCATATTCATTCAGGATGATATCAAGAGTATAAACAAAGAAATGTAAATATTTAAATGCAGAGGTTTTGCTTGCTGTCCACAAGAGTTCTGAAATAAAATGTGTAAACAGTTCAGATACTTCCTTTATGTGTGTGTCTGTCTTCATGCTTGTAAAGAAAACATTGAAAATGACATATTTATACACAGGTGACTAAATAAATACAGTGAAATTTTGGAATGAGAAGGACATATCTAGAGGTTTTTCCAGTCTCTAAATTTAATTATATTTGTTCATTGCTTATCATACTTATTTCAGTTTTACTGATTAATGAATGAATGCCTGGATGCATTTTGTGATTTTTGTGTTATTGGCCTTTTTTAGAGCCTTTGCTGCAGAAAACTTTTACACAGCACATCTTAAACTTTTGGGAAGTGTCATTAGAGCAGTAATATACATTATAGATAGGTTCTTCAAAAATCAAGCAGCTATTACAGGCTTAAGTAACGTTTGTAATATATCTTGAGACAATGAATTGTGCAATCTGTACATTATTATGTATATCCATGCTCATTATTACCAGTCTCTTCAGGAAGGCTGTGTAAACAAGTGTGTGATGGTGCTGCCTAAGGGATTGTTGCACACACAGAGACTGAAGTGCGATGTTATAGGATTCTGGACCAGCATCAGAATCATATCATTCCAGTTCTGTTAAGATCAGTGTTTAGAGAATTCTTTGTGGAACAAAGATATCCTTTTTTTTCACTTCAGCTGGGATATAGGGGAGTGGTCTGAGTGCAGCAAAACCTGTGGGCTGGGAATGCAGCACCGGCAGATCCTGTGCCGGCAGATCTACGCCAACCGCACGCTGACGGTGCAGCAGTACCGCTGCCAGCACCTGGAGAAACCCGACACAACCAGCACCTGCCAGCTCAAGATCTGCAGCGAGTGGCAGATCAGGACAGAGTGGACATCAGTAAGTAGGATCCATTCATTTGGGGCAGAATACCTCAGACAGAATACAAATTTTCTTCCAGGTATCACTAATCAAACATCAATTTGGTTTTGTTTAAAACAAGTAGAATATTAAAAGCCTTGGAAATAAGCAAATCTTAGTTCAATAAATCTCTGCTTGACTGTGACCATCAGTTTCCTAACCAGAAAGATGTCTTAGTGAGAATGATTGAACTATGTGGTCCCAGCTCCGTGGTAAACCACCACAGTCCTTGCACAGTCCTGATGCAACCTGCCTTTTGTCACAGTGTTCAGTGCCTTGTGGAGTGGGGCAGAGGACTCGAGATGTGAAGTGTGTCAGCAACCTTGGGGACATTGTTGATGATGAGGAATGTAACATGAAGCTGCGGCCAAATGACATTGAGAATTGCGACATGGGCCCCTGTGCCAAGAGCTGGTTCCTTACAGAATGGAGTGACAGGGTAAGGCTTCTCACTTCCTTTATCCTGCCAAGCCTTCTAAAACAAGAGCATCACAATTTAAAATTATATATCTGTACAGCCATAAAAGGAGTAATCTTACTTTCCATGTTTATTCTTGGTCTTTTAAACAGGCAAAAGCAAACAAAAAAGATAATGATCCCAAGGGCTTCTTGAGTTTGTGTTAAGATAGAAGAATGCATAGAAGGGGCAAGCATGTGGGTACATGGCCAAATGTCCAGACTTAGAATTGGCTCTGGGTCTGAACTTTCCAACATATTGAGTGTGCTGAGATTTATTATTCTTCCTTGCTTAGTGCTGAGTCTCAAGATTCAGACTCTTAGAAGTTTCCCCACTGTTTTTTTAAGGGATACAGATTTGAGGCCTGATACCTGGATTTAAGTTCAAGCCATAAACCAATTATCTCATAGGTGTGAGAAGAGGGGAACAACTTAATAAACTCAGACAGGCTTGATTCAGGCTCTTGGATTTTGTGAATGTGGATGTTGGGGTTAATTTTCTTCCAATGCGTCGGATTCTCTGCATGAAAGCAATACAACCAGTGGTGATTTAACTTGTTTCGTGATTGGGCTCAGAGTTGTTGTTCAGTGGTGATATTTGTATGCTTTCATTAAGTGGCTTACAAACATGGGCTAAGAAAAGCCTGGTATTTTGGTCCCTCTTGTGGATGTTTGCATATCAATTTCATCTGTAGGCATGTTCAGCCTTCGTTCTGCAAAATCCCAGTTGCATCTCCCTTTGCTTTGACAGACAAATAATGTAATTTATCAGTGAAGCTGTAAGATTACATTCATAACTTCATGATTTTATTGTTCAGATCACTTTGTGATAGTACCTCTGAAAGCAGGAATGTCAGGTTCTCAGGCTGTGCATAAATTCGGACACTCAGAAGATTTTCCACATGGTTTAGATGCAGAGATGGAGCAGGAATTTCACAAGTAGGGCAGGTACCTGCTACGTTACAGAACTTTAAAAAGGCTTATCAGACTCTTGCTACAAGGTCTGCAAAATTTTTAGCCTCCAGACCTCTCAAATAGATTTTATAAAGAAAACAAAAATATAGACTACTAGATCTGTGTTGTTGTGACTTTTTTTGCCCCATGTATGCTCTTGCATAGTAGAGACAGAATGATACCAGAAGCAGAGGTATTAGTGCAAAGGGCAAAGATTTTGCTGTAGGGAAATGGCAGTGCTTTTTTTTTTCTGCTTTTTTTTTCTTTTCTTTTTTTTTTTTTTTGTTTATTTGTTTGTTTTTTGTTTTTTAGGTTTTTTTGCTTATAGATCTGTTCTTTGTACAGTGCTGTTAAATCCATTCTACCCTCAAAGACATCATTTGGCCCAGCTATCACCCAGTGCAGTTCCACCATGTAAAGCACAGATATCGCAGTGAAAGTTCCAGCACCATTCTCTTCATTATTCTACACTGATATTTTGTCCTCTGCAGAATTAAATGCAGCTTTTGAGCTGAAGGTTATAACTGTAGAATGTTATTATGCTTATTTATACGTGTTAAATGAGACATAGAAGTGAAGCAGGTAATGTGGAAAATATTGGAATTTTTTTCTTACCACAAACTTTTTAGGTCTGGAGAGTAAAGAATGGATTTTGTTACCTTCTCAGTTTATATAAGTGTACACATTAATTTCTTCCAAATGCTTGCTACTGTAGTTGGCGTTATTCACCATCACTTCTGCCAGGAATGGGTTTGGAGTTTCATTCACAAACAGGATGTAAGAAACAGCTTATTTCAGGAAAAAAAGTAGATTTGAGGTGGAACATGCAGGATCTCCTCAGATTCACACATACCTCATAACTTGGATGTTCAGACACTCAGGGGCAGCGATTCCAGTGGCAGGCAGTGAAATACAGGAGCAGTGAACAGCTTTGCAAAGTCAGGCCTTTGGCCATTAGCTGTCTTCTTGTGCCTTGAAAGGGCTGCATTTTAGGAGCAGAAATCTCTCTCTCTTTGTAGAGGAGTGTGTTTCTGGTGAAAGACAAGAGAAGAAATCTCTCATGGAATGGAAATGGGCATTCCTAGGTGTATGGGCTTTGCAAGTGTAATTTCCTCAAACAATTCCTTTAAAAGTACTTTAAGCCAAGCCACACTTCAGCAATAAGCATAGATCAGCAATGGGCAGCCACAAGTGGTTCCGATAAGCAGCCAAAAGTTCAAATGCTTTAAAAAAGCTAGTTCAAACCTCTTGAGTCTGCAAAACTGTGGTGGAAATCTCAGAACAGACCTTCTTTGTGAGATTTATTACATGCCTACTTCAAGTCCCAGCTGGAAATACCACAGAACAGTCTTTCCCATTGTATTTTGACATTTCAGCCGTGCCTAGAAATAAGAGGTAAAAGAACTTATCATAACTTTTGGAACTTTGAAATGGTTGAGTTCAAACTTAGTTACAGCTGGAAGAGAAGGCCTTTTCTGAACACACTTTGCAAACACTTCATGTGTACAGTTGCACGTGCAGCAAGTAGAGATTTCCAGAAGCCTGTCAGAGGTTGGTTAGGCATGTACTTCCTCTTTCAGCCATAGACAAACTTCCCTGTCTGGATTGATGGGACGTGTGGGCCATTACAATACAGCCTTGGTTAGCTAGCGAAACATAAAGAAAAAACCACAGCAACGTAAAAATTACAATTGTCTTTGCTGGCAACAGATGTTCAATTTCAGGATTTGATAATTGTGGTACATATTGGCGCAGAATTTGACAAGGGTATTCTTTAACACAGTTTTAAGAAAAGACCATAGTCTAATTTAGGACTGGTGAAAAAATTTTGTGTTTCCTTATTTTACTGAGACCTTGCAAAGTTTTAATTGATGCAAAAATCATGCTAGTGAGCTATATTATGATTAATAGTTTCTGTGGTTCTGAATAAGATGATTATATCATTACACTCCCCTAAATGTAACTTCAGCAATATACGTGCACTTAAAAAATCTGTAGAGCACATACAAATTTGTGTGTAGGAGTTGTGTTTCCTTCCCAGGGTGGGCTGTATATTGCTTTACCCTGTAAATAACACTTGGCTGCCTTCTTGCTGTGTTCTCCAGTCTTATTTTCCCACAATGTATTTATGTATTTTATGGGCCACCTGTTTCGCCCCATGGTATTTACCTCCTTGGTGTTGGTTTCTGCACACACTGAATTTTTATATATGTAATAAAATCCCCTTCATGTTCCTAAGACAATACAGCTCTTGATTTGTGGTATTTTGATAAACAGGTATTAGAGTCCATTGTATTTATGTTACACAAACACTTTTACCTGCAAAGCTTATGAGGTGTGTGGCCACCTTGTGCACACTAGAAAGGAAGGAGGGAGAGCAATTCATTCTTGGGAAACAAACACTTCTTTTCTGAAAAGTATATACTCTTGTTCCTTCTATGGGAAGTAGGTCTGAACACCATATATGGGTATCTCCCAGGCTCAGTCTTGAGAGAAGCAGAAATTTTTACCCATTTCAATAGAAAAGATTTCAGGTTAAAAGTCTGTAGTAGCAAAGTGAGACTGGTCTTAACTTTGTCTGTGCCTGTCTTTGCATTTATTACTCTATCTTGAGCATAAATAAGATAATTTACTTAAGTTTCATGGCTTTGACTTCTCTATGGTCTTTAACCTCTTTTGCCTATAGAGAGTCTGGACAAACTTTTGTGGTATTTTTCTGTGCATTTGTAGAATGATTGCTTCCTGTCTTATAATTCTCTAAAGATGTCATACTGCATTAAAACAGCAGAGTTCCACCAAACATCATCCATTAATCAGTAGAGAAGATCTGGTGAACCTTACTGAACTTAGCAACAAAATGGGATTGATGGGAGCAGATCAGATTCTTGCAAACATTTCACGACTGATTCTTTGAGAGCTCCAACTGCTGGGAAGTTTATTTTTCCTATACGTCAGGAGCGGGAAACTGCATTCTCCTGATTTACAGCAATGGGAGACTCATCAATGTTTCCTTCCAGCTAACTGGAGCATTCCTCTCCTGCATTTTTATTTATTCCTCATTGACATCTCCTCTGTTCATTTGTTTCTCATTGTATGTTTAGAGCCTACTTAAAAAAGAAGCCAAAATACAAACAATTCTTAGATGTTAATGAGATTCTGCGGCTAAAATAAAATCTTGGGAAGAAAGAAAAAATGCTGCACATCAGGGAACATAATCAAAACAAACCAAACACATGCTCTGGATTTCACTCTTCATTAAAAGGAGTAACAGCAATGCTTCTATAATAATCTTCTGCAAGAGAACTGTAGTAAAAGGAGAACTTCATAAAAATCAATGCTTTATTCCTGTCAATTCTAAACATTGCCTAAAAGGTTCAAGTGGCTTTGTTGACCAGTGAAATGTGGAACTACCAATGAATATTGTAGCTTACACTCTTCTTTTACTGCTTTTTATTTAAATCTGTATACTTCACTTAAAATCTCCTGAATCTTGGGGGATAAAAGAAAAATAATCATTAAGCTTGTGTAAGAGTTTGTTATTTTTGATTATTGATGCCTTGTAGAGGCTGACCTGGAACAGAGGCCAGACAGAGTTAAAGGATAAAGGGTAGGTATTTATTAAAAGGCTTTCACAGGCTACACCTTGGGCAGTGCAGGAGTCTCGCAGAGACTACACCCAAGATAGACAACAGGAACACGTTTTTCAGACAGATATAAGTTTTGTGTATTTGCATATCAGAGGGTAATTGTCCAATTACAGCTTCAGGCAGTGGAGTCCCATTCTCCCAGTTTCCTCCCCCCTAGTCACTGTTGTTTACATTTCTTGGGGCCTGAGACAGTGAGGTGTCCTTGATTCTCAGGCCTAGAGAGGAATTGTTGTGTCTGACCAAAATGGGAAAAGCAGTTGCTAACACTCTATATGGAGTTCAGAGTTATACACTAAAGAATTGCAGGATTACAAATATATGAAAATATAAAAGCTAAAATCCTAAGGCATCATTATCACTGTTTATTTGTTTTAGTATAAAATGAAAACAAGATGAAATACCCCTTTCCCATGATTTCATGTGGGATTCATATGGAAATAGAAGGTTTGCATTCTTTAGGTATAAATATGTAACTCACTTCATAATTTGCAATAAAACATACAGCCAGGAGGGTTTTGATAGAAGCGCGACCAGGGTCTACCGAGGTTTGTTTCCTTCTCTAGACTCGGCCTTGCTTTGCCCCAGTTCAGCCCCTAGAGCCTGCCTGGCTCTACACGTAGCCCAGTGTCGCAGGGAGGGTGGCGGCAGGGGCTGAACGGGGTCCAGGCTGTCAGGCAAGATCCCAGTGACGAGGCCGCTGCAAGGCCAAGCTGGGAAGTCCATGCAGTGACAGAACCCGGGGTCGGACACAGCCCAGTGATGCTGGGGCAGGGCCAGGGGCAGCCTGGGGAGTGAGTCCAAGGGGGAGGGATCAGGGAAGTGCAGGCTGTGCCTGGGAAAAGGCACCTCTCTGAGGAAGCGCATGCAGGGACTGATGGAGCAGGCCGAGCTTAAAGGGAGAGCTGGGCCGTAAGCAGGGTGTGGCTGGGGCCCAGGTGAGGCTGGGCAGGGCCTCTCCAATGTCCTGGTGCACTCAGGCTCTGAGCAGTGCTGGCAACTCACCAGGCGAGGGGGTTACAGCGAGCCAGAGCAGTGAAGACATCTCTTCCCTGCTGGTAATTACCGCAGAGGGCATTGGTGGTGTTACCTTGGAAGGATGCCATGGGCCTGCTGGACTGATCCAGCACCTGCTGTATGCATAGATGCACTCTAAAGGGAAACAATTTAAATCTAGGTATCAAAAAATGTTTTAACAGTGCAAAAAGATATTTTTTCTTACACTCCCCTTTTAAATTTTTTTTCTTTTTTAAGAAATCAAGGCAGCTCTCAGTGGGTTTATGTTGTTTGAAAATCTGCCCCAGTCTTGGAACTGCAGCTGAAGTGATCTTCTGAAATAGAATTCTGAGTGTATTACTGGAAAAACAAAGGTTACATAATCTGTGTAAAATCCCTTCTGAAATTGATTTTCTCAGAGTCATATAATGCTAGGGAGTTTTATAAATGTATTCGAAACATAGATATTTGGTTTTATTTTTTGCAGTAACATCAGGAGAACAACTGATAAAAGTCTTTACTACTGTGTGGGAAATAATTAAGGTGATGAAGGTTAAAAGTGTGATAGACAGAAATCCTGCACAAATGGGGGTGTTTTACTCAGACTCAATTGGTTGTTATTTAAAAATTTAATTAGGGATAGCAATGATGCTGAGACCCAGGTGAAGGCACTCTGGAGGCTCAGGAGAATTCCTGTTGCCTGTGGTCTGCTGCCCCATTTGAGGGTAATGAGTAGGGCTGACACATTAGTGAAGGGGAACTGGCACTGCTAAAGGGGATTTTTTTGCTCTACCCTTGTAGCTGTGACAAAAATTCAGGCTTCCACTTACAGTTTTCCAAGCTTGCAGGAACTTGCCTTATTTTCCTGGACTGCTGCTCAGTTGTTTTCCGACAACTATCAGAGCCCTGAATGAGGGGTTTTAATTTTAGTTTTTAATGGGTATGGAAAGCTTCTGAAATTGAACTCGTGAGGGGAGGACCTCAGGAAGAGGAAAAATGGCAGACTCCTTAAAACACAGACTGAGATTTCTGAGGAATCTCTGCCAATTAAAACAAGACTGGGAAGCAAAATATCTTTAATAATAGGACCAGAATAAAGTTTCAGCTTGTGAAAGTTCCTCATGTTTCACAATGTTAGGTTATGGCAGTTACTGTGTATTAATGCAGCAAATCAATGGCACCAAATTTAAAGTAATGGGTGTGTCAGTTGTGAAAACCAAAGGGAGAGGATTCATTATCCAGCTCCCTACTCCCAGCCTTGGACTTCAGAAATCCGTGATTTTCACAGAGAAGATTTTTGCTGAAAAGGAGATAAAAAAATGAAAAAACAAATACATAACGCAAAACATTCAGGTTTAAGTTTACTTTGTAAATCCTTAGAGGGTAGTTAATCTGTAATAAAATCTTGCAGCAGAGAGTGGAACAACCCTATACCTTCCCATTTGGTATTTCCTTTGTTATTTGATGTGCATGCCTAGTTCATAACATAATCATTTAAAACATAAGACTAGGGAGATTTTTCTGGATGACTTTACAGACTGCATTTGTTCCCAGCTCTGGTTTGCAAAGCAGAAAAGCAAACTAGATTGTCAAATGAAAATTAGTTAGCAATAAGAAAAGTATTTGCAGGGTATACGCGTAAGTTCTCTCTGCTTAATGTAATTGAACATACTTGGAATGGGAACAGCCACAGAATTGATTTCTGCACAGTAGGTTTGAGTGGGCGCCACGGTATGGGGCTCAGCTCACCTGGGACTGGCCTGTCTGAAATGGGTGTAGTTCAGCTGTAGTTCATACGACCAGGAAAATGTTCACTACTAGCACAATTTACGTAATTCTTGTATTTTCAAGATTTTGCTGCTTTACTTTGAAAAGGCCTCCTTAGCCATGAAATTGGTTTGCTGAGGAGGTAAATCTATTTTACGTACCTGCTTGAAAGTGGAAAATTTTGTTGTGCACCACCAACAGAAAAGGTTCATTATGTTACTTCTAGGCATCATTTAAGAGATGCTTAATTACTTAATCTTGCAGATGGAGGAAGAAATCTGAATTTCTAGTTTTTCAAAATTGTACTTTGTTAGAAAAATTGCTTCTAAAGAGTTGAATCACTTCAGTTTTCTAGGTATTCCATTTCAGTAAAGCTTTGCTATTCTATTCAAACATCTTGTGAAAGAAACCAACTTGCTGGTAAGAAAAGTGGTTTTCTATTCTGTATCTCTGAAATAAGTGTAACATGACTACATGTTTCACACAAGTAACCAGTGTTCCTCCGTGCAAGTGAGTAAAGAGCAGTTTGCAACCCATCACATTTTCACTGGTCTCTCTCAAGTTGAGTATATTGGTTGGTCTTGTTAGTAGTGGTGTTGTCATGGCATCTGCTGTTTTGCAGCTGAGCTACTGGAAGTGAACGCTGACACTGTTACCAATGGCAGCCAAATCAAGTTAATTATCAACTTTGTGTCTCACTAGCAGTTTTTTGATTCAGTCAATAAAATTTTAAAAATGTTCTAATTCAGAGTTATATTCATTCACAAGGAATGTAGTGTTCATTGTGGAAGTAATACACAGTTTCTCCTAATTACATTGTATGTTAAAAATAAAATCTGAAATAGCAATCAAATGCATCTTTTTCTCTCATATATTATGTATTTATTTGTGGGTTTCTTTGCATGTGTAATATAATTGCTTTGTTTAAATTCCATTATATACATACCTTTCAGTGAGCTGCACATAGGTTTTTCTTCTATGTTAATGGTCTAGACATGAAATGCCAAATGCATTTTAACAGAAAACAGAAGGGAAGATTAAGAAATAATTAAGCAACAAAAGAACAGTCAAACATGAGAATTTATTCCCTTGGCATGTTTTTGTTTTTTAAGTGTCAATAGTTTGATGCTGCTTAGGACAGTGATATACCAGAGACTTTCCTTCTGCAGTAGATGAAAGAGCAAACTCTAAGGGCATAAATGGAATTTATCCTGTCATTTGGGGATGACATGCATACTGTCTCTGAATAGATGACATAAGAATCTGCACACCACTATTTAGTAAGAGCTTTCAGAATTTAGCTGTGTAACTTTGAGAATGGTGAACATTAGTTACTGGAAAGTCATATCATTAAAAAGCAACACTGAATGGACATAAGCGTCTATGGCCACCTCTTCTAAAACTAATTTAAAACTTACAGTTGAAACAGGCTGGGCTACAACTCGTGGTAGTTACAGTTATTTACTGAGGGTTTACCTGAATCTTTTGAAACCACCTGTCAAAAGAATTTTTATTTTTCTACTTTACTGTGCTGTCAGACTCTGTCAGTTTGTTACATGAAAAAGTTCCAGGATGTGCTGTGCAGTCACTTTACTCCCAGTGCCACAGCCCTCAGAGTCTTCCTAACCTTGTCCTTTCAGCCAGTGTAAGATGCACCTGGCTGACACCTTGAATGCTTGGAGGAGAAACTCGGAGAACAAAACAAAGGCTGAAATAGGACTGCTGTCTGAAAAGCCTTTTATTGAAACTATCCACTCTCAGAGCTATTAATTAGTGTGCACAAAGATAATTAAATGAAAACTGGAAGAATTTATGTACAGGAGGAAGAAAGGAAAAGAAAGCTAACAAAGAGCTGTAAAACGAGATTTCTTTCTTAGCTAATCCTCTCGTTTTTGAATGTAAGGACAGGTAGTACTTGTAGTGCTTTCAGAAGTATGAAACTGTAAGACAATTTGCTACAGCTGAATTACACGTAAAAATAATTGACTTTGCATAAATGAATTGACTTCCATGACTGTCACTTGTCCTTTCCTTGTGCAGTCTGGAGGGCTCACAGGTGACCGTGTTGTGTCTCTTTCTTGCAGTGCTCTGCAGAGTGCGGGGACGGGATCCGCACGCGCTCCGTTGTTTGCATGACCAACCACGTCAGCAGTTTGCCTCTGGAAGGCTGTGGCAACAACAGACCCTTGGAAACAACTCCCTGTAATAATGGGCCCTGTGCTGGGAAAGTGGAGTGGTTTGCTGGGGGCTGGACACAGGTAAGCCAAGCACCATATCTAACATATCTGTTGCTTTTGTACTGGTATTTTACTTTTAAACTTGTATTTTGATGCAAGAAAGATGTGTGCCATAAGGTATTTCTTCATCTCTCTAGAGTATTTTGGTATTTTTTCCTGTATTTTACTGAGTTGATGTTCAGTATTTTGCAGCATTTGCTGTTTTTTTTTACTTTGATGGAAAAAAAAAGATTTTATTCTTTTCCTCGTCTCTATCTTCATTTTTTATTTTTCACCTACTGACCCAGTGTATTTATGAAATGAATGGTGATAGAGTGCTGCTCAGCATGTTAAGGTAAACACTAAAGCAATGGAGTTGCAATTTTTAAAGTAGAGCCTTTGTGATCATGCATAAATGCAGAGAGATGCATACCTATATATATATGTATATGGAATTTCCAAAAGATAAAGAAGGCAAAAACCAATGGCTAAATCCAAAAGTTAGCTTTGGTATTGTTGTGCTGAAAGTCATTACAATAGGTAAAAGAACAAATTTTGGTTAGTGGCCTCTATACTAGTGCTCTTT
Organism: Callaeas wilsoni; assembly: GCA_013398955.1. NCBI lineage: Eukaryota > Metazoa > Chordata > Aves > Passeriformes > Callaeidae > Callaeas > Callaeas wilsoni. Next base: position 178,060 of record VWPU01015968.1, read on the forward strand.
CCTCAAAGTAAATTCTTCCCTCCATCCACATCTAGTAGCCCTTCTTGTTCCAAATGAACATTCTTGCTGTCAGGCACAAAGGCATTTCAGAAGCTGTTACCTCATGCCCAGGCATTTATATCCCTTTGTATAGGCTCTGGCGTAGCCTGGAGAGCCTTTGGGACTGCTGGTGCCAGCACTTGATGGAGCTGTGCTGTTAACTCACTGCACTGCAGATCCTACAGTCCTTCCAGGAGATAAGGGGCTGGAAATTAATCTGGTACAGCTGAGGAGGAGATTACAGGGCTACTACTATGCTAATGCTTTCAAGTGTAGTAATAATTATTGTGTATAAGAATATGTATAAGAATAATAACAAATTCAGATTTAAAAAATCTTTATCTGCGGTTTTAATAACAGATGAAATCCAGGCCTTGTTACTCAGACTGCTCCAGATGGCAAATAGGAACTCTATCCATTTTTGCTGCCCTGGAGAGGTGTTCAGTCAAAGCATCCTGACTATTCTTATAATTCAGCTTCTTTCTTTGCATGGAATTGAATTGTTTGATGCACACAAGGGTACAAAGTCTTTACTGATCTGAAAGGTGTGTCTGACAACATCAATTCTGCTGGCCAAGTCCTGGCTTTTAATAGCAGAATGAGAGAGTCAAGAGGGCAGAGCAGGAGGGAGCACTGATGGCTGGCCTTCCATATCACACTCTGCCAGAGCTAAGGTGGGGTTTTCAGATACTGCCTTTAGGAGGAACCGTTAAAAGAGCTGTTTTGTGTTAAAGAATGTGCAGTTACTGTACTTCCTGTAGAATTTATTTGGGTACATTTATCTTAAGGTTCTTCATTCAGCTCAAGAGTTTCTTGGGAATCTGGTAAAGGAATTGTAAATTCTACCAAAAATATAAAGAAAATCCCCAGTGTTAGGAACATTTCATTGGTTTAGGCTGGAAAAAGCTTTCTGAAAATCATAGTCCTTTATGCAACATAGAAACCGATATGTTGCTGTAATCATCTTCTAAAATCCTTTTTACAAGTGCCAGAAACAGTATTGTGTGTGTACTTAACCTTTAAATGGGCAGTAGGAATCCAAGTGAGTCAAATTCACTTTTCAGAACTGGAACCAACACTCCATCACATAGATACTTGCAAACATGAAAATAACACCCTGGCAGATCAAGGCATTTTCTAAAAACAGCACAGAATGTGAGGCTTTGTAAGGTGCAAAACTGTGCTCTAACCTTATAACCCTCCCAAAGTTCAGTGCAGCACATATGATCCTGCTTCAGCAAGAAACAGTAACACTGTTTATGGAGAAAGTGAGTTTTGCTTCTCTTTTGATTAGAAAAATAAATACCAGTTTCTTTTTGTAGCTACAGGTAAAACTACACTTGGAGATTTTTCCAGAAGTACACTTAGAGTCATATATCTTCTTCATAAAGATAATTAGAAATATGTTGTGAGTCCATGGTAGCATGTGATGTGGAGAAACATGTTACTTTGTAATCAAGTAGAAAGATATGGGGAAAATAACAGATTTCCGCACTTCTTTTGTTCTCTGCTATAGTGCTCTACTGAATGTGGTAGTGGAACTCAACAGAGAGAAGTAATTTGTGTTAGGAAAACTGAAGGCAATTTTGATGTTTTGAACTCCTATGAATGTTCATATTTGGAAAAACCTCCCAGCCAGCAATCCTGCTACCTCAAACCATGTGGATCTAAGTGGTTTCATACAGAATGGAGCACAGTAAGTCTGTCATGTTTTCCTGTATCTGTACTTCGTTTGATACATCTTTTTCTGTTTATATTGAAAGAGGACACTATTTGCATACAACCACCCATCACAAAACTGATTCAATTTTGCATAGGAATGATAATAAAAAGAAAGAATACTCTTTGCTTAGTGGAACATAGAAAATTCAGGAAGTATCTTGACCAGAAAGAGACACTGCACAGTTGTCTTTCTGTCATTGATCTCTTCTTCATAGAATGTTCCTGTTTTATAAAGTTGGTTTGGCCCTTACAGTGAGACAGTCTGGTGCACTTAGAAGTTTCCATTCAGATCTCTAATTTCATTAAAATTAAGGCGCATTTAATAAAGAATGAGGAATATATTCATTTTTTACAGTCAGTTTTACCATAATATTTTACTGTAAACTCTTCACTGTGATACTTAAAACGTCACTGGGAGAAAATGTATCGTACTACTTCATGTATCTTCAGTTTCCCCTGGACAATGACCAGCTACATTCACCACTGTGCCACAAAATGGTTTGGTTTCATCAATCTTTCTATAATTTCCTATATCTGACATAGTTTATTGGTTTTTTACCAAAAAAAGTCAACATTCTTGTCCTAAATTAAAATCAGAAAGTCCACTGTCATCTTAGAATGAGATGACATCATATTGAATGCAGTAACTTGGACCCTTTGTTGAGCCTTAAGTCAGATTGCCAATGGCAGCTCTGCAATGTGGATGCAGCTCAGAATGGTTTGTGTGTAGTGTGATATGTGTCTTGGTTCCATTCTGAGTGCTTCAGATCTCTGCAGAACTGAAGTCCTTGTGGCTGGATGTGGGATAATTACAGTATTCTATACAGGCATGTAACAGGAGTAACTCTATAAAATCCCATGTTCTATTACTGTTGCATATGGCTGCCCTTTCAAATGTGGGTAAAGGTTGTACTTAAAGATGAAGAAGCAGTTTAAAAATGCAATATTGAGAATACTTTGGTTAGTTTTTACAATATATGATTTTATGATCATGATAAGTTGTTTATGCAATGTTAGGAAAAGAAATAATTATGCCAAAAAAGTCAGAAAGAAAACATTCTTACTAGTTTTGGGCTGTTAAGGTTTTAATCGTAAAAGACCCAGGTTTAATTAAGTTTTTGAGCATTAGGTCAAAGTGGACAGCGAGCCAAATCTCAGAGACCTCACTCAGGCAAAATCCTTGGCCAATAAGGATTTGCTTCAGTATGAGCAGAAATGTGTAATAATTGGCTTTAAAAGTACCATAACAAGCAAGTACAAAACTCTCTGGCTTCATAACAGACCCTGAAGGAGAACAGAAATATTTCCTTTAGAAATTCAAAGAAAATTATAATGCTTAGTAAAATCACTGTGCTGCAAGAAGTGAAAAATAATTGAGTGCTAGAAAAAAAAAGGCAATTAAAATTATTCCTGCTTATATATAAATGGCAAAAGGGACAGTGGAGGGCAGAGCAGTCAAGTAGTAAAGTTCAGTGCAGTTAAGTTCTTAAAGCAGGAAATTTGAACACTGGAACGAGTAGATTTGGGAAGTATGTCTAAATGAGCAGAGAACAACCAGACTAATTAAAGAAGCAAGATGCTAAGTAATAAATTCAGAAAGGGAACTATTCTAGCTTGGTTTCAGTTGCACAGCATCCACTATGTTTATTTGTCCAGTTGTTGCTCCTGTGGTCAAAAATGTTTGGGAATCTTTAACAAAATTTTACCTGTATATTAAGGGCTTCACAGGTAGAAAATAAAAACCAGTAGGGTGAAGTTGATAAAAGGCTGCAGTGATACCTGGGTCTGGCTTCAAGGTTCCCTTTCTTTCTTTCTTTCTGTAATTACACATTCCCTGTGGTCTTCATGAACTTCAGCTTAATTGTTTCAGTGTTCCAAGTCCTGTGAAGGAGGATTTCGGGTTCGGGAGGTGCGATGTCTGTCGGATGACATGGCAGCCAGTACTCAGTGTGATCCACAGCTCAAACCTGAAGAGAAAGAACAGTGTAATACACAGGATTGTGTCCCTGAAATAGGTAAGGCAGAGGAAACTTCTGTTTTAACTATGGAACTCCATCTAGTGGAGAAATTACTTTATAGTCTTGCAGAGGCTTTAATAGTGTATTTTCTTTATCGAGTTCAGAGTTTTATTTTTACATGTTAATACAGCTCTTTTCTGTGCTTTAAAAGTACATTTCCAGTAAAAATGTTTTCCTTGTAATATATAAGAAACTGGCTTATTCTTGAAGTTGCTGCAAAAGTGAGAGATCTGCTTTTGTGAAAATGGTACATACATACGTATTTTTCTGCAGCCCCCTTGCATTCTCCAAGGTTTCTCTTGGAAGAGTATTTAAAACAACAAAAAAAGGATCATTATATACTGTATTTGGAAACAGGTTCTATACAAACCAACAAAATTAGACTAAGATATTAAGTGCAATGAAGCAGTTTTCTTTTGTGTATATTAAATACACAGATACACTTAATTTGCATTGGAATTAGTCATTCATCTCATACAGATTTGATTTTTATAGTAATGAGAATATAGGAAGAGAAAGATGTAAGAATTTAGAAACCATTTTAACCTTGAATGTTCTCCAACAACTTTCAGTTGAGAATTATTCAACATACTTTAAGATAACAACATTAAAAACTTGGGGAAATGGGGATAGCTACATTTCTTCCATGGTTTATATGAAATCCTAAATAATCTAACTTACTTGCTCAGATAACCTGTTTTGACCTGACAATGAATGTTTAAGTACAGGTCCAAGGGGTTTTACGTGGTAAAAGGAAGGGAATTGGTTATTTGTTGCTGTAGTACCGTTTTCTTTCGTTTCTTCTCTCCTACTTTCTCTCTGCAGATGAGAACTGCAAGGATAAATACTACAACTGCAACGTGGTGGTTCAGGCCCGGCTCTGTGTGTACACCTATTACAAAACAGCCTGTTGTGCATCCTGTACCCGTGTGGCAAACAGACAGTCGGGGTTCCTGGGGCGGAGATAACAAGCACTTCTCTGCTCAGAGCAGCAATGGCCCTCTTCACATGGAGCTTGAGGAGTGCTACTGCTTTGACTGCAGCAGTTGTCGCTTCTTAGAGATGGGGTTTATATTGCTGAGTGCATCAAGACTATGGTTAAATCTCACACCCTTTCAGTTACAGTTATTGTGCAGTTATCTCTTTTAAGATGTTTGTTGTAAACTCATGGGGTTTTTTAAAGCATTCATTTTTAATGATACCATTATTTGCACCTGCTCATCAGATAATTATTTAAGGAACATACTGGCCTTAAGATTGTGAAATTAATGACAACTAAAATCAGTTGCAGGCAATTACTGGAGGTAATTGACCAGTATGGATGCAGATGCTCCATTATTTTCTGAGTGCTTACTTTTACTTGGTGTTTTGGACTGCCTTGAGTTAGAGGACTAAATCAATGAAACATGTGCATGAGAAAAATGCCTTCCCAAAGAACCAGACCCTTGAAAACCATTTATCATCAGTTTCCTAGCACTCTAACGTATATTTTTAACTACTTCAGTCCATTCATAATAAATCAGTCACTGTTAAACTCTCTCAGTTGTCCTTTTAACGAATGTCCTATCCTAAGGCAGCAAATATATACACTTGACTGCCAGAAGGTGCCTTTATATTTAATTCATAAACTCGTGAAGCTACACTTTTATCATTTTGTATGGATTTTAAAATGCATTCCCTACCAGAGTGACCCTTGTGTCTAGCCCTTTAAGTCTTTAACAACTGCAGCTGTCAGTGAGACAGTTTAACCAGAAAAGTGAAGAGCCTTTGCTGGTATAAAAAGTGATTGTTTCCATTGGTGAGGTCTCTTTTCTGTAGGAGACTTATTTCAGAACTGGGATCTTGCCTAATTCTTGTTGCTGCACTATTGTTTAACAACTACCAAACCAAAGTACTTTGTCCAGACCCAGTCTGGATATGTCACCAGTTTCTGAAACAACCATGAAAAGATGGAGGCCTGTGTGCCTTCTAGCGGTCTGTTACTTTTGGTACTGGGCAACAGTGTGAGTGTAGTAGCTGAGTATCTGTAAAAAGGGGATCTTAGCTATTGACATTCTTCAGGTGTTGATCAGTTATTACAACATACTTTTCTTTTTTTACTCAATTTTTTATTGCACGGATCAATTCACACCACTCCATTTCTATTACTCAAGAATGGCTGCAGACTTAGAGCTGAATTTAAGTGGTGATTTTTCATTTCTGCAATTACTGCACTCAGCCTTGAGACTTGCTCAAAGCAAATAGTATACTATGCAGTACAGATGAGGCTTTGCATTATCTGCATGTTCTCTAGCCTTTACTTGAGAGGTCTTTCAAATGTGTAAATAAGGCTGAGGGGAAAAAAAAAACCATCTCTGCTTATTCAGCTGTTTATTACAGCATATTGCTTGTAAATTAATGATGCCCATCTATGCATCTGTTCCTAAAGTGCCTGATGTCTGAGTTGTAAAACAGCTGCAGTAATCTATGTTCAGTCACTCCCAGAGGTGTGGTTAAGGTATCCTGCTACTGATAAAGAGCCATATTTGAGCCTCATTGTGTATCCTTTTCTTCTTAGTGCTTTGGTGGAGAGGAACGCTGGGAGGCGAAGGTTGCTGGATGTGGTAGCAGTCACATCAGTTTGTGTGCTGGGAGCCACAGGAAGGTGGAATTCCTATAGTCTGAAACCTGCCTTGCATCAAGATTAGCTTTTGAGTGTTTTGATTTGGTCACTCTTGAAAAACCTATTTTGGACATGATGAACTATTACTGTTCGGCTACATGAAATGAAGAAGTGTTTCCCCTAAAATCTGAGGGTACTCTTTGTGACTATAAATTGTTGTATGTCAGCCAATAATGTCACTGGCTGTTTCTGTACACCTTGACTTGGGCTTTTTCACTTTAAATAATAGATAAAAAGTTGTTAGAAACAGAAGTTCTAATTAAGAAACTTCTAATTCAAGTTCATTAATCTTTCACAGTCCCCCTGTTCCCTCATGTTACAAAAATTTATCCATGAAGATAATGTACAGATTTGTTATCATATTATGTTCCTTAGATTCTTGACCAAAGAATGATATGGATAAAGTGCAGTGTAAACAGCTCTGGAATCCAGTACTTCTGAATACAGATTTTTATCTGTGTATCACATTGCCACAAATCTTGGCATATATTATATAACTTCTGCTGTTGTCTCTTTCATCCCAAGGAAGTGTTTCCTGTCAGCTTTAGGGAAATACCTGTTCCATAAAAAGGCTTCCTGAAAACCCCAAGGCAAATGAGATGCAGAGGGAATCAGGTTTGCAGTCCTAGAAAAATTCTTACACATGCTTGGGCTGTGAGACCATCAGTGACTCAGCACATAGACAAATCCTCCTGTTTTATAAAATGTGTTATTTTGCTGTGGAATATATGGCCATTAGCTTATTTTACAAAGATGATCATCTTGTAGGCTCTGTTAGGCTGTCACTAAAGTAGACAGTGTTGGACAGCTATCAAAGAGTATGTACATACACGTGGCAGTAGAACCCTGTATTACATCTAATGTATACAGCTTTGTGAATTGAATGTAGTGAGCTATGGTTATACAAATTGTATTTTTTTTTTAAGTAAAGAGACATTTTTCAGATATAACAGATAAAAAATTCAGTTTTACCTAATTAAACATCTAATGGTAAGGAAACTGCCAGTATGCTGCTGAACTTTATTATTTATCATCTCTTCTCATGTCTCAGCATTATTAAAATAGTTGTTCCTGCAAAATGACCTAATGAGCCCCTTTCATCAGCACTTTGATATACTAATATTGTCTGCACAAAGTAAGTGCTGTGCTAAGATTTCACCAAAGCATGGTTTTGAAATTGTGCCTGTAGCAAGTGTTTGTTCTAAGGGAGCAGTACCCCAACTTAGGATGATGCCTGCAGAGGATCTGGCTTTACTTTCTGTAAGTTAAAGGTGGCCTTAATGAACGTAGTAGACTTAGAGCAAATATGAAACCAGTGTAAGTAAGAAATTATGCATATTATCAATTGCAAATATCAATTATGCAGACTTCTGATTTTTAATGTCCTAATTTCTTTTTCTGACATTTTAACAGCAGTCAAAATCATGCAGAATAGTGGAAAAAAACGCTGCCTTGCCTTGAAGATGCAATCCAGGAAGGCCAGAGTAAGTTAGATACTTTATTGAAAGGGTCCAATGTTTATGGGGTAAAATCTGCATACAACTTTGATGTCTTACAGACATGCAGCTGGCCAAAATCAGCCTCATCCAGAGCAGGCTCTGTGTCTCAAAGCACTTTCCTTTTTCCTAATTCATGTGCATGCCTCTAATTGGAACAAAAACTATGAAATTTTGAACATGAAAGTAAACTTCATTTATTTTTAAACTTGCAGAATGTTTGCGGGAGATTAAATTAGGCATTGTTTAGAAAACAGGGTAAAATAACTATTTCTACATCAGAAATGAAAAATAATCCACTAAATATTTTTAATATATTTTAAAGCAATCACCGTAGTATTTCACAGTGGGCAAAATTCAGACCTGGTGAAAGGGAGAAAATTCCATTTAAGAGAATTCATAGCAGACCTGAATTTGGCTCTTTGCTTCTGAGCTTTTAATAACCAGAAGTTTAGAAGAGTGAGAGTTCCCAATTTACCCCAAGTTCCCAGTTTACCTCCTTTACTGTAATTGAATACAGATAAGTACCGTCATACTTGGAGGTGGGGGGAGCTCAATTCTGATGAGTCATTGACCTTTCTGCAACAGTCATTGCTACTTGTCCTGGCCTGTTTTTTCATGCTGTGTTTGGGTCTCTTGAGACCAGTGGCCTTGGCAGGGGTTGGGTACATATGAGCTTGTGAAGTCCTATCATGGTCACTCAGGATCTACAGAGAGGATCACGCAGGACGGGAGACAAAAGAAACCCTAACTTTTTTTTAATATGTATAAAATTGTCTACTTGACCCTCATAGTTGATTTTGGCAGAAGGATATACTTTATTATAACTTATTTTGTTGTTATTTGTAAATACAAGATGTCTATGGGAAATATGTAATTCTGAGCTGTGTCTATGGAACAAGCCACTGCACCAAAATATTTCAAATATTTAGAATAGGCAGATTTTTTTATTAAAAGGGACCTAATATGTATTTATTTACATATACCATTCAAATTTTGTCCAGCTTTTTCATTATACTAACCCATCTTTTTAGGGAATTTTATAGCACAGGTATTACATATATATTTTTGTATATATGTCATACTGTAAATCCATAATACAATTTTATAAACTTTCTGATTAGCCAGTTCCTTGAGTGAATTAAAGGGGGAGAGTATAGGCAAATTGCTTTCTGACTCGTTCAGGAATATATATCTGTGGCAATGTACCTGAACCAGAACTGTACAGCATCATTTTCATATTGTATACATTTTCTCTTTGATGAAAAAATGTTAACTATTTTTGTTTATGACTAATTTATTTTTTATTATTGTGAAAAATAAAGTGACTCAAGATGAATTTATGTGACATATTTGAGATTTTTTGGTTGATTTGCACTTGAGTTTCTTGAGAATTAGTATAAGCATCAACAAGGGTACAAACACAGTAGGGGAACTTAGCAAATTTAGGAGTGGGCACAGTATAACGAAGTTGCAAAGTTGTGTAACTCGTGTGCCAGCCTTTGAGGGGTGACAGCCAAGCTCTGAGATGTCCCAGGGTAGCAGGGTGTATTGCACAGGGAGTGCAGCTCCATGTCCTGTGTGCTGGGGAACAGCCTCTCTCCAGATGCAGCTTCTGCTGGAGCTCATGAAGGGTCAGATTGCTTCTTCCCCACTCTGCCATACCCGAGCAGCACGACACACAGTTCTCTGCAGATTTAAGGGTAATTTCACTATAAATAACTGAAATCACAGAATCATAGAATCATTGAGGTTGGAAAAGACCTCTGAGATCATCGAGTCCAGCCTTTGACCGAACACCACGACACCAGGCCACAGCACCAAGAGGCACATCTGGTCGTTGAAGTCTCAGAGGAGCAAAACCACACGGGCACTTTCCTGGCGGTAAGGCAGTGTTACCTGTCCTTTCATCTTGCAGGTACCAGCGGCTGTGCGCTCCTGAGGAGCGGCGGTTCCAGGGGTTCGCAGTTCGCACAGGGCCGCGCGGCGGCGAGGGGGCGCCGCGAGGGGGC
>VWPU01015972.1:0-43015 GCA_013398955.1 Callaeas wilsoni
AGCTCCGAGCTCTGCATTGCTCTAGAGGAGCAGCACGGGCTCCGTGCTCGGCCTCGTCTGCTGCTCACGAGTGGTAAGGTTTACCCCGGGAGAAGCTGTGCACCCTGGCAGATCTAAGTGTAGCCTGTGCTGCAGGTCAGGGTTTCCTGTCTATAACTTAAAAGGGGGACAGGACAGCCATTCCTGAAGGATGTGCTACTCAGGAAGGGCACAGAAGCCCTCAGGCTGCGAGCACAGCACCAGTGACCATTGGCAGTTTTACTTTGTCACCATCAATCTTTAGGATTAACCCTCTCTACGTTAGAAACACCGGCTGCAGGAGGCTTTTGTCGCCCTTTTTTGGGGATTCCTTCCTGTAGCAGAAGGAGATCTGGATGCATGACTTTGGAAGCTCCATGCCTGAGCTGGCTCCAGCCCCCGGCGGTAGCAGAGGGCCCGGGGGAGCCGGGACACCCCGGAGTGCTGGAGCCGCTGTGCTGCGGATCCCGGTGCCCGCAGTGCTGGAGGGATCCCGGTGCCCGCAGTGCCGGAGCCGCTGTGCTGCGGATCCCGGTGCCCGAAGTGCCGGAGGGATCCCGGTGCCCGCNAGTGCCGGAGCCGCTGCTGTGCTGCGGATCCCGGTGCCCGCAGTGCCGGAGGGATCCCGGTGCCCGCAGTGCCGGAGGGATCCCGGTGCCCGCAGTGCCGGAGCCGCTGCTGTGCTGTGCATCCCGGTGGATGCGCTCTGGATGAGCCTGGCGAGAGCGCAGGAGCCGCTTGGGGGTGCCAGCCCTGCGGTTTCCAACAACTTAAAAGCTTTCTTGGAGCGGCTCCAGAGATTGCTCTGGGAACGAGTCCAGGCAAGGAGAGAGAGCATGTCCTGTGCTGCCCTAACTTTGAAGGACCCTTGCGTGTCCTTCGATAGAGATGCTGGTTTTTGGCGTTCCGTAGCAGACTCCACTGCCATGTGTTTCGCTGGCTTATGTTTGTACCAGCTTGGGAGGAGGGGCTGGAAGATGCCTTTAGCAACCGAAGGAAAACGCTGGCTCTTGGGAAGTGCGGGAGTGGTAGGTCCAGGCACTGACCTGTCCAAGCCCGAGGGGTCACTCTGTTAAGCTGCTGCTGTCACTAAGCCTCTCCTGTGCCGACCTCTCCTCTGTATTCACATTCCTGTGCTGTTGCTGCAGGAGTTGCCTTTGGTTATTCACCCTCCTGCTCTAGAGCCTTGTCAAAATAGAACAACGTTCATACAGCTGGGGCAATGTCCCATTTTCCGGGTCCCTTCCTCCCCTTGCTTCCCACCTCCTAAGGAGCCACTGAGATCGTCGGGGGGAGGAGGAGAGCCTGGAGTTGGGAAGTGCCCGAAGCAGGTCAGGTCTGTGGCATGTAATGAGTTTTGCCACATGCATTTGGGTGTTTTCCCTGAGCTGTGTGTCCCTGGCATCCCAGTCTTCGCTTGCCTCTGTGCCTGGCAGACGTGGGAGCAGACATGTCACAGGCTCAGCTGCGATCCCTGGGAGAGGGCTGTGCTTCGCTCACGTGGATGGAGCACTGACCTCCAGACTCAGTGCCATGCTTACCATTTTACAGGCTTAAAAAGAAGCAGGAAGCTGCTCGGGAAAGTATTTAAAAAACCAAACAGAAACCCAAACATTCCTACAATACTTTATGCCAAAATGCTTTTGTTACAGATCTAGTTGGTTTTTTTAAGTTAACTTTGGTATTTTGGGGGCTTTTTTTTACATTGCATTTTGCATTTTACCAGCTTGTCAGTAGCAGCTCCCTGTGACCTCTGCTTTTGCTGCTGTAACCTGAAGGCAGCGCCCTGAACGTAACAGCACTGCTGAAACAATGTGAAAAAAAGCAAAGTATGACCAAAACTAACAATTCCAAACCTGGCATTCCTGCTGTGGGAGGAGGGCTGTAACCGGGACACTACTGGAGAGTTGTAAAGCAAAATACACGCTGAAATTTTCTTTTGAAATGGAAATTTGGAGCCGGTGCCAGCTGTGCTGCGGGCTCTGGCTCTCCTGCAAGCGTTACACAAGCCAGACCTTGGGAAGCCGGGGACACTCTCTGGGATGGTCGGATTGCATCACGGTGGAGCTGCTTCCCACTGCCACGGGAAGAGGGGGCTCCTACCTGTTCACAGGGGTCATGGGATGAGTAGTGGCACGGGAGGTGTGCCAGCCTGGGGCATTTCTGGGAAGAGCACAAATAAAATCTGGCAAATTTTGACTGTGAGGAGAAGGAAGGAATTTGATTCATTTACAGAAACTGGACCTTGAATCTTTTCTATTTTCCTAAATTCATCAGGAGGGCACAGACTTAAAAACACCATTAACCCAAATAAACTTTGGCAGCAGCGTTAGAGGGAGAAAGGAAAGATCACCGCAGAAAGGCAAGTCAAGGCATGACAGCCCTCTCTAGCTGGTGAGAGAGGGTTTGTTTGGGGTTTTTCCTGTAAATGTGCCTTTCAAGGTGAGCCTGCAAGAGCCAACAGTGATGGGACCTGCCGTGATCCCCATCTTCAGAATATGAACACGTCTTGAGTGTGGGTGGTGTTTATGGCCCTCCCCAAGGGAGGAGGCTGGGGTGGCCCATGTCCCCCTGTCCCTCCTGCCCTCGCTTCCCTTCCTGGGGACTGACAGAAGGGTTTTGCCCTGCTTGACCAGCTTTGAAAGCTGGTGGAAGACTCAGTCTCTGATGATCCCATGCAGGAGGAGGAAAGCTGCCTCGAGGAAAGCTGCCTCAAGAAAAGACACACAGTAAATTCAGATGGCTTGTGGGGCCAGGGCTTGTCTCCACCTCTTCTTCAGCCTGGAAGAAAGTCAGGCCAGGTCAGGGTTGAAGCACACTTGATTCCTGCCCTGGGCTTTGCAAGTTCATTCACCACATTCCTGGAATGAGAATGAATAACATAAATTCAGCATCTTTCTGCAGACAGCTTCCTCCCTTCCCTCCTGCAAGGGGACTCTCCACCTGGATCCAGTGCTCCGTGGGATGCTGGCAGCGTCACGGGGAGCAGATTTACAGGTTCTGGCCGGAGGGTTTCAGCCAAGTTGTGCTCGTTCAGAGATTTTCCATCTGAGCAGGAGCGAGTTTGTTCCCCCTGCCTGTGCCTTGGCTGCCCCCAGGCAGGACAGGAGGCAGGCGAACGTGTGGAGCGTGTGGATGAGGAGCCAAGCTGGGTTTCCCTGCATCCCAGGAAGGTGCCCACAGTGTCTGGTGGGAACCAGGGCCAAATGCATCCTAGCGGGTGGGTGATGCTGGAGGAGAAGATGGTGCCGTGGGAACATTGCAGCCCTCGTGAGGTGCTGGATTATGTGTGTCCAGTCCCCTCCCTAGCCCAGGGGCTCACTGAGAGCGTCCTGGAGGCGGTGTGCATGTGGGGCACAGACACACGAAAGCCGGACAGCCACTGCACGCTTTTCCCGCTGCCGTGCCCGCCCCCAGAGCCACATTGCACCATGGCCGGCCGACCTCTGGCCGCAGCATGTCCGGGGGGGCCGTGGGTCTGGGAGGGCTTAATGACAAACTGCCCTGAGCTGAACTTTGCGTCTGAAGCCTGAGTCTGGGCACAGCCCGTTCCATGGGACACCCTTTCCTTCCCTGGAAAACCTGGGGGAGAGGCACCAGTGCCAGCTACCCCCACCCCTGGCCACTCTGCTCACAGCCTCCCTGCTGCAGTCCCACCACAGCTCTGATGTGGGTTTGAGTGCTGTGCTCAGGTCTCTCCAGCTGGTTTCCTGCCTTTTTTTGGTTCGAGCACTGCTTTTCAGGCCCTGTGATCCCCCTGCACGGAGGCATCACGCCTGCCCCAGGGGGGTTCACACCAAGGCCATGCATCCTCGGCATCTGCGTGCAGCCTGCTGGGATTCTCAGCGGCCCTGGGCGGGCTGGCAGCTACGGCCCCTCGGGAAGCGGTCGCAGGGACAACGGGGACATCCATTCCAGATGGCAAGGACAAGGGGGATATCTGTAAACCTGTTTATTGCAGGCGTGACAGCGCTATCGGCCCTGCCTGATAACGGCAGGGACTCGGAGACCTTTTAAAGGAGAGCAGCGACAAGTGGATGGCTGGAGCTGCAGATGACGGGCGCCGGGCCCTGGGCAGTGGCATGTGCTGCCTGACGAGACCCAGCCCCTGCCGGCCCTCGGCACGCTCGTGCTCTGCTCCTCCATCTTCCCGTCTCCTGCTAATCCTTCCTAAGCCCCTGTGCTCCCTTCCCGAGCTGTGCACTGATCCTGCAGCCGCCCTTCGGAGCAAGGCTGGGTACCCGGCCTGCGTGGGCTGTCCCCGTGTGTGTGGCTGCGTCCCCACCCCAGCCAGCCCCGGGCTCCTTGTGTTGGGGGGCAGATTTCCCCTGTTCCGGGCAGGGTGCTGCCCTGCTTGCCCTCCTGTGCAGCCCCAGCTCGCCACGTAGGACGGACAGGTCCACGCCGGCAGGCATTGCACATCCAGGAGGGCTGCGGAGAATAAATGAAATAAGAAATAAAATGTTTTGCCAGGTTTTGTGAAAGGCTCTTTCTGTTGCATCCCATCACAGGGAACTGCTCCCAGTCCATGAAGGGAAGCCCAACCACTTTTTCCATGAAACTGCTGTCTAATGCAAAGATCTGAGGCAAAACTGGGGTGGCCCGCGGGCAGTGGCTGTTACTTGCCACGGGCAGCAGCCATTGTTAACCACCAGCCCGTGGCTGTGGGCTGTGTCTGGGACACAGGAGTTTCAGGGGTGAAAAAAAGAGAAAGCTGCAGCGTGTCACCCTGGGGTGACCTTGCCGTGAAGGACAGAGGGCCCTGGGCATGTGGGTGCACACGGCGCACCAGCCAAGGCTCTACGGGCCGCACAGGGGTCACTGATCTCTGGGCACACCAAGCCAGCAGCAAGAGGCTTTTCCCATAACCTTTTTTATTTCCCCCCCTCCCAGCCTCTTCTTGCCCTGTAACAAATCCAAGGGATCCTAGGTGCCAGAAAACATGAGAGCAGAGGAAGGCTTTCCAGCCCCGGCTCCCCTTAGGAGCAGCTCTGTCTGGGTCCATGAGTTTTTGTGGTATTTGTATCTGAATGAAGAAAAAAGAGCTGAGGGGAGTTGGCGCGGAGAGGGGGAGAGAGGTGAGCCAAAGGAGAGGCAGCCTGGAGGGAGTTATTCTTTATTTATTCCTCACTTTCCCTTAATCTCTGTGCAAAGCTCTCTGGTTGACCTGCCCTAGGCAGGGGTCCCAGCCTCGCACCTTTTGCGGGCTCCCGATGGGGGCAATCCCTGCTCCAGGGCCAGGGCCAGCCCGGCGAAACATCCCGCATGCTTCACAGCCCCTGCTGGGCCCTGGGGCAGGTGCTGCTGCCCAGGGAAGGGCTACAGCCTCCAGCTCTAGGATGTGGGCTTGCTTCAGTCCCAGCTCCACCCGAGCAGGGGACGCTGCAGGGATGTGGCTCCTGCTCCGCTCCATGCAGCATCCCTGGGGGAAGCGGCTGGGTTAACAGCCCCGCTTCGTCACGGAGGGCGTTCTGCGGAGGAAAGCCCCCTCACAGCCCCGGAGCGGGTGACTGAGGGCACGGCCAGGTCAGCGCAGATGCAGCGCCAGCGGCCCTCAGCAGCTCAGGAAATCCCGAGGCTGCGCGGGGCCGGCGCCATCGGAGGAAAATGGGTCACCTCCCGCCACTGGTGCCAGGGCTGGGGACACGGTCCCCTCGGCTGGGACACCCGGGCACTGCCGCAGGGGGCATGGCCCATGCCAGAGGCCTCCCCTGGTCGCTGAAAGGCGGCTTTGTCACCCGCTGCCAGGGAAACTCCAGCTCAGCCCTTGGGCAGGGATGGGGCCCTCAAAATTCTGATGGAAAATGCATCCTTTGGTGAAAATTACTCCCCAGCCCGGGTATTAATGTGCTGTCTGGGGAGAGGCACAGCGAGGTCAGGGGTGTCCCTCATGTGCCACCACCCCCCTGCCCACATCCTGTGTCCCCTTGGCAGCAGGCTGTCCCCTGCCTGGCACTGGGCATGCTGTCCCCACAGAAGCTCGGCCATCCCCGCTGGCTCAGCCTGTGTCACCTGTCCCCGAGGCACCAGGACATCCCTGCCCTCAGTGCAGGAGCATGCCGAGCCTAAATCGGGAAGATTAAGACACGACCAGCTAAAGCCACTTTGCTCCTGAACCAGCATATCCGCTTGGGATTTAGCGCATTTGCAGGCAGGGATTCACACCTTTAGGTGATTTGTCTTAATTCCCCCCAGCCTCTGTGTGTGAAAAGCCCTTGGCCGGCACCTTCTGGGTGCTGGTTCTGCAGCGTGGCAGAGCCCAGGCTTTCTCCTGTGGCCACCCCAAACAGGCTGTTGGAGCCTTCCTCCTTCTCCTGCACCCCTCAGCCCCCAGGGCTGGGACACCAGCTGAGACTTCCTCTGAGTGTGGAGGATTTAGACAGGAGACCCTTTTCAGGATGTCCCCTCGGTGCGTGAGACGGGAGCTGCTGCAGGCACAGGGATGCTGTGCTGGCACCTGCCTGCTGCCATGGGGTGCTCTAGGGCTGCAGGCACACCGGGCACCACAGAGGGACACACAGGAGTGCTGTGGGACTATGCTAAAGCAGGCAGCTGGTCCTCCAGAAATCAAAAGCTCCACAAATCCCCAGCTCCTGCCCTGCCCTGGTGGCTGCTGGGACACACTGGCTCCGCGGTGGGACACGCGGGGCTGAGCCGCCCCTCCCGGGGGCCGTGTGGGGCTGGGGCGCCCCGGAGGCACCGCTGCCATCTGCCCCTGCGCAGGGACCCCGCCGGCCACAAAGCCACACATTGTTGTGGCAGCAGCTGGCCGAGGAGTGACGGGGATGCCTGGGCCTTCTAACGCAGCAGGGCGCACGGGCGATGGAGAAACGCGCTGTCGAGCATCCGCGGCCCCTCCGGCCCCACGTACCGGCCGGCAGGGTCACTCCGTCCCGGCCCGGAGCCCCGGGTTCCCTTCCCGAGGCTGCCCGTGCGCCGGGGCCAGGCGGGCGCTTGGCAGCTGCACCAGCTGCCGGCAGAGAAAGGAATTCTGTGACAATGGCGGCGGAGCAGCGCCAGGCTGCCGGCTGATGAATAATGCAGGGCTGCGCTTGCGGAGCGGCAGATGTCCTGTTTACCAACACCCGGCCCGGCCGGCGGCGTGGCGGTGCAGGGGCGCAGCTCCCCAGCCACGGGCCCTGTCCCCCTGTCGCCACCCCTGTACGCCCCCTGCCCAGCGCCCGCCACAGCCCCGCCGCGGGGCAGGATCCGGCCGGGCGGGCACAGAGGGGCTCCCCGCGGTGGGGTCGCCTGCCTCGCCACGGCATCGCGGCTCCTTGAGGATCCTCGCCGTGGCTTCACGGCTCCCTGAGCATCCCTTTGCAGCCGGAGGGGTTTCCGAGATGGGAGTTTCCATGGCAACGGAGCGAAATGGCGCCGGGAGCAGGGGGATGCGGGCGCTGGAGCCGGGCAGCGAGCGGGGCTGGGGCGGGGACGGGCTGCGCGCTCCCGCGGGGGATGGGAGATGCCCGAGCCCCTCTGCGGCGGCTGGCCCGGGACCTCCACCCCCCACTCATGTCCCGGGGGCGGCTGCTGGCCGGACTCAGCCGGGGAGGCTCCCGGCCGGTGCCTTTGGGGCCGGTAAAAACCCACAAGTCGCGTCGCTCAGCTACAACCTGTTTATTATGGAGGTTTTTTCCCAGGCAAGGCAAGTCGGGAGAACTCGTGTCCCGACTTTGGTCTTTGGGGATGGGAGACAGGGCAGAGAGTGTTCTCTCCGCCGCCGGAACCGGGCACCCGCTGCGCTGGGCTCGAGCCGGGCCGTACCGAGCCGTACCGAGCCCGGCCGACGCTCGGCGGGCAGCCCCGCCCCGGCTCCCCCCGGGCGGCGGTGGGCGGGGGCCGGGCGGAGCGGGGCGCACGGCGCGGCACATCACAGCACGGCTCGGCACAGCACGGCTCGGCTCGGCTCCGCTCCCCCGCCATGGCATCCAAGTGCCCCAAGTGCGACAAGACCGTGTACTTCGGTGAGCGCATCCCCGGGGCCCGGCCCCGCATCCCCTTCCCCGCGCCGGAACGCATCCCCGGGACCTCAAACCGGTCCCCCAGCCCAGAGCCGGCGCTCATCCTGCCTTCCCCTTTCCTGAGCTCCCGTGCATCCCCGCCTCCCCTTCTTCCCCACCGGGATGTATCCCCGCTTGGCGCTCCGCCGCAGCTCCCCGCGGGGCTCACCCGGAGACCGGCCCGGCAGCAGCTCCTTCTCCCCCGGGGTGGCTCCGATGTGGCCGCGGCCCCTCTGCTCTGCCCCGCAACCCTGGGCTGTGCTGGGGGCTGCGGCCGGCTGGCCCTGGGACAGGGGACACGGAGGGTGTGGGTGATCCCGGGCTTGCTGGGCTGAGGAGGGGAAGCAGGCGGTGAGGAGCCCTGGCTGGGATATGTGCCCGCAGCCTGGGGTGCTGAGGCTGGGGCGGCTCCTGCCCCCAGGTACCTGCGGGCTTGGGTCAGGGGAACCCAGCCCACCCGACACGGCCGGAGCTGGGATGGGGGCTCCCATGATTAGGAGGATCTCTTGGGGCGGGGAAGCTGGCAGTGGCAGGTGCAAACAAAACCTTCTCCCAGCCGGTTTCTTTGATTCCCTGCAAACCTGGCCCCAGGTGTGCCATTCACCCCTCCCTGTCTCGCCTCGCAGCCAGCCCTCAGCGGGCTGTTACCAGCTGGGCGAGCTAATGAAGGGTTTGGGGTTTCTACGGAACTTTTTCAAAGGCAACTCCTGGGCTTGGAGGTCCATCTCAGCACGCCTGGGCTGGGTTAGGGCAGCAGCGAGTCCCTGCAGGTCTCCGAGGGCCCTGCTTGGGGTTGTGGCTGGTCAGGATCTCTGGGAACCGGGGCTGGCGTGTCTCCTGTCAGGCAGCACGGGCGGAGCGCCGCCGCCCGGCTCGCAGAGAGGTGGGAGCAGGGCTGGTCCTTGGCCGTGGTGCCTCCGTGACGCTCCCCGAGGAGCTGCCCCAGCCCGCTTCCCCCTGCGGGGCAGTGCCCAGCCGGGAGCCTCCTCGGCAGTGACCGACCCCCTGGGTGAGCACCCTTGGGACGGCACCGTGAGCTCAGGATGGCTCTGGGGATGGATCCAGAACTCCAGCCCGAGCTGCCTCCGGGGACCTGCTGACCACGGGGTCCAGCCGGCCTGGCACTGCCTCCCTGCACCCCTCCCTGCCCATCTCCCCCCTCCGCTCTGGGGTCCAGCCCCCGTTGCCTCGGTGTGTTTGTTTGGTGGAGAAATACCAAAGGGTCCTGATGATGTTTGAGCATTGGAGGCATTGGTGCTTTCATTCTTTTCCGGCCATCTCCAAGTAAACACAGGGAAATAGGAATTTGCTGTCTTCCTCCTTTAAATAAACCTATTTGTGTGTGGGTGGGAAGGGCTTGGCCCCTTGGATGTCTTTCTTTGTGTGAATCTTTTCCTTTTTAAGCAGAAAATGGTGCTTACCCAGCCCGCTGGGCACTGACCCGGGGGCAGGGTTGCTCCTCTCGCTCCGGGGATGAGCCTGCCCTGCCTGGGGGGTCGGGGCTGGCCTCGGGGACCCCGCCTTGCCGGAGGAGGAGGCCAGGCTGTGCCAGGAGGAGAAGCACCAGCCCCCAGCAGTGTCTGTGCTCTTTTTCTCTCCCCATGTGCTGGGGGACTCGCGGGTCTCCTGAGGATGTGCTCCGGGGGGGAACAGCGCTGTAGCCCGGCCCCAGCTGCGTGCCAGCTCTCTCCCCAGCAGCGTTTCTGTAGGTGCAGCGGTCCCTGTCCCGGGCTCTGCTGCTCCGCGGCTCCCCGTTCCTGCCCCGTGTGGGGACACCCTGCCCTACAGGCGGGGAGGAGGCAGGTGCCTGGCAGCGGGGGAATGCCAGCCCCCATCCCACAGCTTCCCGCAGGGAATGCTGCCCCTGCTGCCCTTGAGAGAGACTTGTGGGGAGGGAGGGTGGTGGTGGTGAGCTGGAACGGGAGCAAGCCAAAAAACTCTGTGCTTAGAGTTGAGATAGGCTGGAGCATGTCCCTGTTGATGCCTTGAGCTTTTCCTTGAGGAACCGCCCAGGCTCTGGAAGAATAAACCTGAGCCCGTTTTCTCAGTGCAGAAAAGCTACATGCAAGTTCTGAGCCGTCTTTCCGGGATGCAGATCCCGGGCTTTCCTCCCGATGGGCCGCGTGGTTTGGTGGGAAGGCGATGGGAGCGTTGCGTCCGGGGTTTGGTGTCGCTCCTGAATTCCTCGGCTGGCCCGAGCTAAGCGGGGAGGTGATTCATAAAGCCCCGCTTGTTCGGGAGCCTCCCCGCCCGTGCTGAATGAACGCTGGCAGCCCGGGCTGCTCGGATGCCTGGGATTGCAGCCGTGGGTCATGTGTGAGAAACGCCGCCGGCTCCTGTTCCCGGCCCCGCGCAGGGCCGGAGCGGCTGCCCAGCGCCGGCACTCCTGGGTACCGATGGAAAACTCATTTCCAGCATGCCTGTTGCTTCATGCTCCCTGGAAAAATCCAGTGGGCTCCTCCCTGCGCAGTCAGGAGGATGTGGGCGTTTCCTGAGCTACAGAATGAGCTTTTTTCCTTTAAAAAAGCACAGGGAAATACAAAAATAGTTTTTTGGCTTTTTTTTCTTTCTTTTTTTTTTTTTTAAGGAGGTTGAGGTCTGTGACATTGTTTCCAGGAACGGCTGGGGCTAACTTTCCTGCTTTGGGAGGTTGGCTGGATGAAGTGAATGTTTAACTGGAGGAGCAGCCGGCGGGTGCGGGGCCAGCTCCCATCCCGCGCTGGCAGGTGGCAGCGGGCTGGGATTGGGGTTGGCTTTAGGTTATCGCTTCTGGCAGGAAGCTCCGGAGGGACCAGTCTCCTGCAGCCGAACAGCCACACATTTCCCCGGCTCTCTTTTGCATTGCTAAGCTTTAAATGAGTTTTGCAGGGTCACCGGGAGCCCTGGCCAAGCCTTTCCTCCTCCCATCCTTTCTTCCCAGAACAGCGGGGGATTGCGGCAGCAGGGGGTTTCCTGTTTTCCCATCCCAAGCACGAGGCAGGCACAAGCCCCAGGGATGCAGCAAGCACACGTGCAGCGGGGTCCGGCTGCGGACGGCTTTTGGGGAGCTCGCTGCACGTGCTGGGGAGTGTGAGGGTTGGTGGGAGGCTGCTGCTCTGTTTGTTTGGAAAGGAGCATCCTAAAAGCAGGTGGGAGTCACTCAGTAGCCCCCCAGGCTTAAAGCTGCTCTCCAGGGTTGGTTTGCCGCTGGAATTCCAGAGGGCGACTGAGGGCATGGGAAGCAAGGAGGGCCCGAGGCCAGCGTGCTGCAGGGGGCCGGCAGCAGATGCCTGGGCCCGTGGTCACGCTGGAGCGCAGCAGGACACGGGGTGCGGCCAGGTGTGGGGTGTTCTCCCTGCCGAGCGCGGCACCGGCGGGTCAGCCCGGCGAAATTCAAGCTGCAGAAGCCACTCTGCAATTAATAAGTAACCGCTGTCCTTGGCTCCGGGCAGGGAGACGGTGGGGCAGGAGGGCTTGATTTCCATTACAGCCGTCCCTAACAAAGGAAGCGGTTCTTCAAGTGCAGCCGGAGTAGCGTCGGCACAGCCCTGGCTTTCCAGCGTGGAGCGCGCCGGGCTCCTTGGGAACTGCCTGCTCCCAGCTCTGGGAGAGTGAGTGGACCTTGCAGAATGGTAGCTAAGGATGCTCCGCTTCCCTGCTCCCCGTGCAGAGCCCTGCCGGGGGGAGGGATGCCTCTGTGGGAAGCTGAAGAACAGGCTGATTAGCATCAGTTTTTCCCTCAGGAAAAAAGCACGGGCTATAGAAAATGATCCGTGGGAGTGTGGAACAGGGCGGTGTGAGGGCTGGGTCCCCTTGCTCTTGCTTTGCTGGGGCTCCTGACAGCATGGTGCCGGCCTCACCAGCTGTGGGGAGCGGTGCTGCTCCCGGGGCTGTGGGTGCTGGAGGCTTGGAGCTAGCAGGCAGCTCTCTGCAAACCCAGGGCTGGTCCTGGGTGACTCAGTTTGGTGTCTGGATTATAGAGTCCTGCACCTGTGTCCCAACTTCTAGGCAGACAGAGATCCTCGTGTTCCCATCCTCCCTCCCTGTCCCTGGCAGGATCACAGGGATGAGGAGAGGTGAGATGATGAGACTGGAAAGGAAAGGCAAGGAAAGGCGGAGCAGGAACGCCCAAGCAAGAAGTAATGGAAAATCTGTCACTGCAGTGTTGCAATCAAATGTAGAGCCTGCAGCATGAGCCGTGGTGCCACTTCTGGTTGTGGTGGGGTGGTGGTGCCCATTGCTCCTGCCAAGGCCCTGAAGCTACCAGGGAGGTGATGGTGGGAGATAGGTCCTGGCATGAGGATGGGGAGAGTTGTCCCACCATCCTGCTGTGCACTTGCTGGTGGGGAGCTCCAGTGCTGCAGCCCCAAGGGGGACCCTGAGCATCCTCTCCCGCTGCTGTCTCTGTTCACACTGTGTTGCCCACAGCCCTGGGCCGTGCTCCTGCTTGGAGCTGTGAGGGGCCAGCAGGATGGAGAGGTGAGGAGCTGTGGGGCAGGAGGGGCACTTTGACAGGCTTGGCTGCTCCAGCATGTCCCAGAATCCTGCTCTTGCTGAAACGGGCCAGGAAACTGTCTTATTCTCCCAGCACCGCCTGCCAGAGATGACATCTGTGTGCGGAAGGAACGCTTTGCTGTGAACCAACCGCTGCCCGGGGAGCGGTTTGCGTGTGTGCCTGCCGGTGCCCGGCTCTCACTGGCCGCTCTGCCCCTGGCCGTGCGGCGGGCGAGGGGACGGCTGCAGGCTGACTTTTCTGGTGGTGTCCCTCGGCAGCGTGGGCTGCTTCCCCTGCATCCCTCGGGGTCCTGCCTGCCCTCGGGGTCCTGCCTGCCATGCCTCACGTGCAGGGCTGCTATGCAGCTGGAAAGCAGCTGATTCCTTGGGCTCAGCCCTGGCCGAACCCAGTGCCTGGCTGGAAACACTGCTGGTCCTCTCCCAGCACGGACACAGTCGAGCTGCCCAACCTCAGATGCATCCCGTTCAGATGCTGCTTGCTGAAGCCCTGTGGAAAATGGTGAGGGACTTGCTGGAGGCTGCCCTGGGCCTGCAAACCAGAGCGGGAGCTTGGAGGCTCCTGGCCAGGAAAGTGCCTGCAGTAAGTGAGGCTCTGTCAGAGCAGAGGCAGGGAGCAGCAGGGCGGTCAGGAGCCATGCTGTGCATTAGGGCCGTGCCTGGAAATCAAACAAACCCGAGCGGCTCGGCTGCGCGGGGGCTCGGATCCCAGGGCAGAGCTTGTCTCTCCCCTTGGCTGGGAGTGGGAGCCCCCGCCCGGGATATTCCTCGTTCCCCGGCTGCGCTCCGCGGCAAGGCCGTACTGAGCTGGCTTTGTTGCACACTTGGAGGGAGCCCAGCAAGCGAGTGGCTGGGGCTGGAGGGCTGCCTTGCCTTGCTGCAGGGAAGCTAAATATATACATTTGGCCACAAATCAGGGTGCGGTGTAACCGTCAGCACCGGCTGTGGATGGGGGAGAGGAGCTGCCTGGCTGTGCCTGAGGAGGGCAGGCGCGGGGATGGGGTGAGGGGCACGGGAAGGCAGCGCAGACCCTGGGCAGGGCAACCTGGCTGGGATATGGCCCGGCATGGCAAGGGCAGGAAATCCTCAACCCGTCCTTCCACCTTTTCCATCTCTTAACCACTTTGTGAGGAACTGGGGAGGGGATGAGGCTGCTGGCTCATGGCTCTTGGCTTTGTTTCCAGCCATTTACCAGGATCCTTTCCCTGCACTTTTCTTTCTTCATTCCTTTGTGTCTGCAACTGCTTTGAAGTGCATCTACAGCCAGTCTGACAGCATTGCTCTCTGCCAGGGATGCCTGCCGCTGGATCCCTGTGAGGATTTGGCATCCTTATTGCCAGACTGGGCTTTGTCAGCCCTTCCCCGTGCCCTCCCAGGGCTGTGGTAGGATGGATGGGGTACAGCCCAGCCCTTTGCAGAGACGCAGCTGCAGCTACGGTTCCTTTTGCTGAATAAGCCTCCGCCTGGGAGCAGCACTGACGTCAGGCTGTGGAAATACCTGTGCGAGGGCCTGGAGCTGGCTCGGTGCGGCCGGCGGCACAGAAACTGGTAGGAGGGATGCTCTCTTCCCATCCTGAGAAGATGCGCCCACCTCTGGCCTGTGCCAGCTGCTTTGTCTGGGCACGGCGGGTAATTAAGGGCTGAGCCGCGTTGTGTCTGGGGTGGGGCTGCTGGGGAGCCACGGGATCAGTCTGCCCTGACAGCCCCCTGGGCTGCTCGCCTGCCTCTGGCCTCTGGTTTTCGCCAGCTCTGGTGGTGGGGGCTGCATCCCCTGCACAGAGCAGATCCACCTCACAGATAGGTCCTGCAGCCAGACGCGTACCTGCCTGTGCCTCCACCTCTCCTGGGGGGTGCTTCCCCTGGGGAGAGGTTTATTATCCATGGGCACCCAGTGCCTACCCTCGGCAGTGTGGGTAACACAGGGCTGGCAAACCCCTGAGTCACACGCCTGTGGCAGAGGCCAGATTCCTGCAGTCAAGTACCTTTAACTCTGTCCTTCCAGGGGGTGCTGCACAGCTGGTTTAAATTCAGCTGGCTCGAGGGCTGAGTGTGTAAGGTGGGATCCAGGGACCGGAGCAGGATGTGCGTGCGCTCGGTGGGACGCAGAGAGGACGGGGCAGTGCATTTGGTGGCAGAAGCTGGGTGCAGTGACATGTGTGCACTGGAGCCCTGTGCCCTCCCGTGCCCCCTGCCCAGAGCTGGACACAGCCCCGGCACTGCTGTGCCCCGGGCTGCTCCTGCAGTGCCGATGGTGGGGTGACCCCTGGGGTGAGGAGCGGGGCTCCCCCAGCAGCAGGAGGATGTGGTCAGAGCCTTTTCCTCTGGAGCTGATGCAACAGTGGAGCAGCTGTGGCCGAATGACAGGAAATCTGGGCGCTGGTTCTTTCCCTCCGCAGTGATTTATGGGATGGTGTGGCCGCAGGCTGCTGCCCTGGAAATGGGCTGGGGTGGCTCCAAGCGGCTTCCTCTGCTCGGTGCAAACAATGCCTTCTGGAAAGCCATCCCGGCTGTGCCGGTGCCGGATGCATCCCCCGGGAATCCTTGTTTGCAGCCAGAGGATGCCGGACCAGCCTCTGCGCGGCATTTCCATCTGGAGGCGAGGGGTAGCCCCCGTGGTTCCCGGGCTGTCCCTGTGCTCCGGGTGCACCGGGCCGCCTCCTCCCTCCTGCCCCATCCCCTGCCACGGACAGCGAGATCCCTCTTGCTCTGCGTGGCCCAGGGATGCATTGGCGGGGGCTGCATCCGTCAGGGAGGAGCAAGGATTTCCATCTGCTGAAATATTATCGGGGGGGGCGCGGGTCACTGGAGGAGCATCTTGTATCGCGGGAGCAGGAAGGAGCCGCTGTGGGCTGTGGCCAGCTGCAATTGCAATGGCCTCTGGAAAACATCCGCCGGGAGCTTCCTCCTTGCTTTGTACCCGTGGCCATGACGGCGCTGGCTCGGGGCAGCGGGGGGAGCTGGGGGTGACGCAGCCGGAGCACAGCCTGGCCTGGCTGTGCATCCACTGTGACAAAGCCGAGTGGTTCTTTGGCCCCGAGCCCCCGGCTCGGCTTTCAGCCCATCACGCTCCGTTTCCCTCCCCGGTCATGCTGGGGAGGAACCCGCTCCTGCTGGGAGGGCTGGGAGGATGCAGGGCGCCTGCAATGGCACTGGGGTGCTGGGACCTCCGTATTGCCCTGGCTTTTGGGGAATCCCTGGGGCCTGGGGGGCCTGGGGGCTGTTCACCCTGCGGCTGGTTCTCTGCTCCCAGAGGCAGGTGAGGGCTGCAGAGGAAAGGGAGAGCAGCTCTGGCCCTGGCCCCTTCCTTGTGTGCTGCCTTCCCTGAGGGGCTGGGGAGACATGAGCCCTCCTGAGCCCCTGGGCTTGGAGCCAGCAGGGATTTGCCCTGGCAACTTTGGGCAGGCAGGCACAGACCTCTGGCTGTGGTGGGGCATCCCTTCACCCTGCTGTCTGCTCCTGCCTGGGTTTGGTTCAACAGCCTGTGTGTCATCAGCAGGAGGTGGGTTTGGAGTTTTTTCCAACTGATGTGAGTCCCTGAAGTCCATCTTCCACGTGCTTGGTTGGGGATATTCTCAGGAGTCTCCTCTGCACCCTGGTGCAAGGGCTCTGGCTCTGCCCCGTCACGCTGCTCCTCCCACCACCGGCCATCCAACTTTGCACTGCAATTGAATTTTTGGGTGGGTGATGGCATTGTTTCGGCTTATCTTGGCCTTGTGGCATGCCCTGGATGCAGCTGTTTGCCTTGGGAGGAGGGTGGCTCTGGAAGCCAGGACCTGCCCTTTGGGGAGCTCTTGACCCCCATCTTGACTGGATGCAAACAGGTGACATTTGCTGAGGTCCTCCGGGGGGAAACCCGACATCGCGGAGGAGGTCTTCTCATAGAGCGGGGCTGGCTCCGGTTGCGCTTTTATTTGCTTGTTAAATATTTTATTTGGCTCTCCTGATTTAGTTTTACGGTAGCTTTAACGGGCTCACGCTGTTTTCCAGCTGTCTCTGCACATGTGCAGGGCAGAGGGAGGGCCAGCAGGAATCCGTGGGGGGCACAAGGCAGCCCTCGGCCTCCCGGGGGCTGGGAGGGAGAAGGGACGGTGCGAGGCTGCGGATGCAAGAGGAGCACTGCCAGCCTGTGCTGCCTCCCAGGGTGTTCCTGGAGACCTACAGCTCAGGGCCAGACGGAAGGATTGTATTTGTGTTCGTATAACCAGTCTCAAAGCATTTGCCTTTCCCTGAATTTGCCCGCTGATGCTTTGACACCGTTTCCAGCGCCGGCAGCGAGCTGCTCTGCAGGTTTGTGGCCGTGCGAGGACGGTGGCTGTGCCCCCATCTGCACGTCGTGCCTGTTCCCGGGCTGGGGGCGAGGGGGGAGCACCCGCATGCCCGCGGGACAGGTGTTTTCCAGGGCCAAATGTCCATCCTGGGCTACAGGGGAGGCTGTCTGTCATCCCCTCCTCCTGGGAGCAGCACCCGGAGCATCTCTGGAGCTGCGGCTGAGGCTCCCTGGGAGAGGCTGGGTGTGCGTGGGGGGAGTGTGACTGAACGAGCGGGGTGGGCATGGAAACGCCAAATATTTGAATGGGAGTGAAGTCATTCCGGGTAACGTGGCGGGTAAAAATAGACACGGGGAGTAGGAAAGAAAATGCTACCGTTGCTGGACTGGCGCGTGGGAAAGCACGGCTCTGGGATGGCAGCTGGGTGGTGTCCTGCTCTCAGCTGGGATAGGGTTAATCTTCTTCTTAACAGCTGGTGCAGTGCTATGAGGGGTCAGAGGCTGGGGGGCTTGTGCCCGCGTCCCACAGGCTGCAGGGACCCTGGGGGCTGCAGCAGAGCGGTCCCTGTTTCCTGCAGCGTGGCTGATGTGCGCAGTGCGAGCAGCCCCCCTCGAGCGGGTGCAGCCCCCCGTGGTTCCCACAGCCTGGCTTCCCCCGGGGCTTCCTCAGGTGCTGGGCAGTGACTCACCCCTCTGTCTGTCCCCTGCAGCCGAGAAGGTGTCTTCCCTGGGCAAGGACTGGCACAAGTTCTGCCTGAAGTGTGAGCGCTGCAACAAGACCCTGACCCCGGGTGGGCACGCTGAGGTAAGAGCTGCCAGGGCGGGCCGGGTGGGATGGGAATCCCAAGAACAGGGCTGGGGCAGATAGCCGATGCCATGCGGAGGCGCTGCCCCTGCAGCACCCAAGCCTGGGAGAACACACTGGCTTCAAACGCTGCTGCTGCAGCTCAGGGTGCTCTTGTGCACAGCCCTGGGCAAGCCACAGAGTGGTGCTGGCACCACGTGCGGTGTCCCTACTCTGTCACCCCGGGCTCCCAGGCAGCTGTGGTGGGGCTTGGCATGCCCCAGTAAGCACCGGGCAGACTTGTTCGGGCATTGCGCAGGCTTTGGAGGCGTGTGTGTGCCGAGAGCCCGCGCTGACCTGTGGTTAAAAACACCAAGAATGGGGAATGCTGGGTTGCCATGGCAATCAGAGCTCGGCACCGATGCTCTCTGTGCCCTGGAGCTTGTGCTGGAGCGCGATGCCACTGCCGCTACCCAGCACTGGGCGGTGTGAAGGCGCCACGCTGGTGGTTGCAGCTGCTCAGACTTAGGAGCGACTGTATTTTCCCCGTGCGGTGTCCCAGCGTGACACCCGGCGCCCTGGGTCTGGCAGCACCTGTCATTCCGCAGTGTCACCAGCTCCTTAGCTCGGCTTTAGCAGGCAGCACAGCTGGGGAGCAGGGACAGCCGTGCTGGCGGTCCCCAGAGGTGGGGAAGCGGGGCCCGCCCTGCGGGCGAAGACGGGGCTGCGCGGGTGGATCTGTGCTTCGGGCCGGGTTAAGCCCAGAAGATTTGCTGCTTCTCCATATAAGGTTGGATTCTGTTCCCATAGGGGATGGCAGCCAAGCCCCACTGACTGTGCCGACAGCAGATTTGGCCCTTCCCTGCTCTTTCTCCCTCCTTTTGAGGAGGCTAGGTTGGAAAGGTGTCGCAGGGAGACCAGTTAAATGTTTACCCTCCCCTCTGGCATGGTAACGCTGTGAGCACACTCATATTTATGCCTTGCAATATTTTGCAGCTGCCTTTGGCCAGCCCACAGCCTTCTCACTCCCCCAGCCTTACCTCCGGCTGTCCCGGCCCCTCGCCTTTGGCACGGCACCTCTGCTCAGCTGCCACTCTGCCCTTTGTGGGCAAGGAGTCCTTGCCTTGCAGCAGAGGGATGGAGGGCAGGAGCACGCAGCAGAAGCAGGGCCGAGATGCTGAGTGGGGCCGAGCAGGC
This sequence comes from Callaeas wilsoni, assembly GCA_013398955.1. NCBI lineage: Eukaryota > Metazoa > Chordata > Aves > Passeriformes > Callaeidae > Callaeas > Callaeas wilsoni. The sequence goes on from VWPU01015972.1 coordinate 18,761, forward strand.
GATGGGGTGGGATCCTGCCTGAGAACGGGCTCCCAGTGGGTTTTCTACCCAGGACAGTGTGTGTGGCAGTCCTGCTCCAGCCACAAACTCTTTCTTTTCCCTTGGACTCGATTCCAGCTGGCCCACGAGAAACGGCAGTGGGGAGTTCCGGGGCTTATCGCCTGCCTCATGCCTTCCTGTGATAATCGCCCCAGACGACAGTGGGGTCGATAGCAGCTGGGCTGGGACCAGCGCCCATGTGGGGCCTCTGATCTCGGGCCAAGGCGAGGGAAAGGCGAAGCTCAGTGCTCCCACAGCTCCCTGAATGGCCTGGCTGTGCACAGGATGCTGAGGGGGTGAGGCCGTGCCTTGCTGGGTCCGGTGCCACGTGGCGGGGCCGGGCATGGAGGTGCCCCTTGGCTGAGCTGCCGTGGGTGCTGGTGCTCCGGCCCCAGGGCATGACATGTGCACAACAGCCTGAGCCGTTGATGCAGGCGACACCCCTGAGTGCTCAGGTCGGGTTAGGCTGGTGCTGCAGACCCAAAACTGGGTGCATTTTAGGGTGTAGGCATGGCCATGGTGGTCTCGGAACACCAGAGGATGAAAGTGCTCCTGAGGGAACCGTGGTCACCGCTCAGCATCCTAACACTGCCCTCTCTCCCCAGCACGATGGGAAGCCCTTCTGCCACAAGCCCTGTTACGCCACGCTGTTCGGCCCCAAAGGTACGTGTGTGCCCCCCTGGCCATGGAGCTGTGCTCAGGGCCGCGGGAGGGGCCAGCTCCCCTCATCCCCACTGGTGGCCTCGACAGTGTCCCCGAAGCCAGGCTAATATGGGCTGAGCATCAAGCCAGCAAACTGCAGCCCCAGGCCTGCCGGGTGCTTGTGCAGAGGAGAGAAGAGCTGCTGGAGGGAGGGAGGAAGGAATCTATTCTGACAGCTACCCTTTTTTTTTTTTTAATATTTAAAAAAACAAATTCCCATTCAGACAGAAGGTGGAGTTACTCTCCTATCCCAGATGTGGCTGGAGAAAGCCTGGGTCGGGAGAAAGCAAGCCGGGGCTGAAGTGCAGCTGTGGCCCTTGGCTCAGCGGGGCTGGGGGAGGTGGGACAGGGGGCCGGGGGGGTGATGGAGACCCCGAGGGCTCCCAGGCCACCGCAGCCTCTCTGTGCCCCTCTGCAGGGGTGAACATCGGCGGTGCCGGGTCCTACATCTACGACAAGCCGCAGATCGAGGGGCAGACTGCTCCGGGACCCATCGAGCACCCGGTGAAGGTGGAGGAGAGGAAGGTGAATGCTGCACCTCCCAAGGGACCCAGCAAAGGTGAGGGGCAGGGCAGGACAGGCAGCCTGGCCCTTTGCTGTGCTGGGCAGCCAGTCCGGACCCACCGTGTTTGGTGATGGTGTGGGCTGCAGGCTTTGTGTGTGGGGTCCACCCCACCCAGGCGTGTCCTGGCTGAGAGGTGCCCCCACTTCCCAGGCACATGTCCTCTTTTCTTCCAGCCTCCAGTGTCACCACCTTCACCGGGGAGCCCAACATGTGCCCACGCTGTGGCAAGAGAGTCTACTTTGGTAAGGTGGCGAGTGGGCAGTGCGTGTTTGCCTCAGGGTGGCGTGGCCCCCAGGGTGGCATGGCCCCATGGGGCTGGGCTCTGTGCAGGGCCCCTGGGGCATGCAGAGAAGCTGGGAGCGGGGTTTGGATCAGAAAGGGGTTGTGGGGACAGAGGGATGTGCCTGAGGGGCCTTCAGGGATGGCTCCTCTTGGATATACTCCTGGGTTTTATCTGCACTGTGTCCCCTCCTGTGTCACCTCAGCCGTCCTCTGTCACCTGCGAGGCACCAGAGCAGTGGGAGAGATGTGGGAGGCTGGAGATCCTGAGGACTCTCTCGGGATTTTGTGATATCCCCATGGGGAATGCTACCCCTCAGCATGTTGCAGGGGGCTGGTGTGACCCTCCCTCCTTGTCCCGCTCCAGCCGAGAAGGTGACTTCGCTGGGGAAGGACTGGCACCGTCCCTGCCTACGCTGTGAGCGCTGCAGCAAGACGCTGACCCCCGGGGGCCACGCTGAGGTAAGCATGTGCCAGAAGCCTGGTAAGGGCTTAGAAGCCTGGCCTGCACACCTGGGGATGCCAGTGGGGCATGGCCGAGATGTCCCAAGCCATCCTGCTGGGCACCCACTGCCTTTGCAGGAGGCAGGGCTGGGAGGAGCAGCCCCTCAGCCTGGGGAAGTGCTCGGGTTGCTGGGGTGCCTGTGGGGGACAAGCAGAGCGAGAGTGGTGTCCAGCCAGGTGGACATGTCCTGGGGACTGGGCTTTCCCTGGCCCCCAGCCCAGGTGACAGGTTTTGCTCTCTGCCCCGCACAGCACGATGGACAGCCGTACTGCCACAAGCCCTGCTACGGGATCCTCTTCGGGCCAAAGGGTGAGTGCCTGGGGGCGCGTGGGGTGGGAACCCGGTCCAGGGACGTGTGCCCTGCGTGGGCTGCCACTCTTGATGCTCATGCCACCACCCAAGGGGGACATCTCCCTGGAGCGTGCCACCTTCCTGCCCCTGTCCTCACCCTCCTGTTTCTTGCCTCATGCAGGTGTCAACACCGGAGCTGTGGGAAGCTACATCTACGACAAAGACCCTGAGGCGAAGAACCAGCCCTAGACAGCGTCCCCTGCCCGCCTGCCCGCACGCTCTGTGCCCCTCCTGTACTAACCTCCTGCTCCCAGCCGGGGCAGACCCTCACCAGGCTGGCCACGGAGCTGTGCCCTCTCTGCTGTCTCTACCCCGGGCAGGATAGCCCTGCCCCTGGGTTGTTATCATAGTCTCTAATATAAGCTTCAGTGTTTAAAGGCAAAGGTAGAAGGTATCCCTGGTGGTTCCCAATGCGCTCTGCCCTCCCCAGCCCTTCCACCAGCCCCCCGAGCGTGGGAGGCAGCAGGGCAGGTCTGGGGATGTCCCTGTGTGCAGGGGATGGCGGGTGGCACCCACAGGCCTGAGGATGGGGGGAAGGGGGTGGCAGGAGTCCCAGCACGGGAGGGTGCTCCATGCTGTCCCTCAGTGCTCGGGGCTGTGGCCAGGGTGCCCAGCCCTCTTCCTCACCAGCTGCTGGACATGTGTGACACCTGGCAGCACTGCCCTTCTCCTGGCCCTTCCCAGGCTCCGTGCCCTGGCTCTCACTGTCCCTGGGTCCCACAGCTGGCCCTGTCCACTGTTAGGTCTGGCACCTCCCTACATCCCTATCCTTGAATCCCTGTAGGTGCACCCGGGCAGGTGCCCCAGCCTGCTCTGCGGGCTGGTTTAGGTTGGTGCCCCCCAGCCTGATCCCCCTGGAGGCAGAGCCTGTGCCAGGGGTACCTGGCAGCTGCAGCCCCGGTGGAGGGGGCTCTCCTCTCCCCACCTTTGGAGGACAGAGCGCATTGGGCTGGTGGCCTGAGCAGCAGGACCTTCCCCTGCTTCCCAGAGCCGGAGGTTTCTCATGGTTGTTGTTTATTTATAAGCAGTTGTAAATGTGCTCCTTGCTTTGGAGAATGACACGTGCCCCCCACCTCACCCGTCCCCCCGTGCACGCCCAGCCCTACTGCTGCCTGGGAGAACAGGGAGGGGGCTGGTGCAGGGACCCGCTGGGGCAGCGAGCCCTGGGTGCCAGCACCCCGCTCTCTTCAGGCTCCCTGTGCTGCTGCAGGGCTGACTTTTGTTATTTGCTGACAATAAAGGTTTTGAGAGATGTGTTGTGCAGCTCAGCTCCCGGTGGAGATGGGGGAAGCAGCGCACACCACACAGCATCCCTCTGGTCCCAGGACAAGGTGGGACCCTCCTGCTATGGTCCTATTCCAGCTGGCTCCTCCTGGGGCCAGACTGAGCAGCTCCAGCTGAGCCTGAGGTGCCCAGGACCGAGCTGCTCGCTGCAAGCACAACAGGCTTGTAGGAAGCTGTGCTGGCCATGCAGAGGGCATGGGGTGGCGTGGGATGGGGTCCTTCCCAGCTTTGGGGAGTGGAAAACTAATGGAGAGAAGTTAAAGAGCAGGTGGCATTGTTCCCCCCAGCCTGGGCTTGCTGAGCAGGCACAGTGCCTGAGTGGGGCTGCCATTGGGAAAGCTCAGCCTGGCAGCAGCGGGGCAGGAACGCAGTGAGGGGGCATTGGCCACCCCCCAGCCCCTGGGAGCTGCCCTGTCCCCAGCCAGATACCAGTCCTGCTGCCAGGCCTGGTTTTAGACATCCAGCTATTCCCCCTAGGAGCTGTGTCTGGAGGGTGAGGCACGGAGCCCGGGGCTGCCAAGCCAAACACCGGTTCTGGGAACTGCTGCTCCGGCTCGTCCCTTCTGTCACGTTCTTGCCAGAGCCCTGTTGGGCTGCCCGCTGGCCGTGCCCCCTGGGGCCTTAGGCATCCCACCGGCCCCGTCCCTGGGGAAAACAGAGACCTGGGGGCCCCCGCGATGCGTTGAATCCTTGGAGCAGCCGCAGCCCTGGAGCTGCTCCATCGCCGTGCAGGAGAAGGGGGCTGGTTGCCAGCCACAGCCCCTGGCCTTGCTCCTCGCCCGGGCGCAGCTGGGCAGCGCAGCGGGCACAGCTGCAGAGCAGGGACAGCAGGGAGCCTGCGGCCGCAGCGGCATTCCCGGGCTCAGGCATTCGGCACAAACAGTGGTTTTTCCCTCCTGGCAGAAATCCCAGCGGCACGAAGCCTTTTCCCAGGCACAGAGGGCTCGGCAGCGCAGTTGCTGGGTCGGGAAATGGGCTCTGTGTGTTCGTGTTTTGGTGGGGTTTCCATGGAGACTTGACCCCTCGGCTGCCTCAGGGCCAAGGCTGCGGTGTAAACCAGAGCCGCCGCTCCGCCCGCTCCTCCCTGACCCGCAGCTCGGGGGTTGCCAGCGCTCGCCGAGCTCGCCCCGTGTAGCAGCAGCGGTGCTGAGGCGAGCGGGTGCCCATCGCTCACCTGGGGCCCAGGATAGCTGTCGGCAAAGCCCTTGGCACGAATCCATCTCCCCTTGCAACTCTTATTTCCCATCATTAATTCACGAGCTTAATATGCCAGCCTCTTTGCCAGCCTGTGGCAATCCCTGGCAGCAGGGAGCTTCCCCGATGGCCCGCACAGGCTGATTTTCCTCCCTAGCACCAGCCAGGCTCAGCAGTCCCGGCAGGATCCCACCGTGGGCACCGTCCCTGGCCCCTCGATGGGAGCCTCCAGCGGGATGCTCGCTGCGGCAGGGAGCCAAGCACACCTGGGACCTCACCTGAGACCCAAAGCACGGCCGGGGGAGATGGGCGTGAGCTGATGCAGGGATGCTGGGACCAGTTAAGCCAGTGGTATTGAGACAGGGAAGGGGTGGCAGGGTGGGAGGGGATGCCCTGCTGTTCCTGGGTTAGTTCTGGGTGTGAAGGGATATGGGGCAGGGCAGGTACAGCATCCCAGCTGCTGCCTGCTCCCAGGCAGTAACCATCACACACAGGGTTTAATTTTGGTTTGGAGCTAGCTTTCCCCTCAACGCCTTTCTCTTTCTTTCTCTCCTTTTTTAAAAAATTTTTAATCCTTACATTTTCTTTTCCCCATGAGAGTTTCGCTGAAGGAATGCAATGAAATTAAAAATAGACAAAATTCAGCTCTGCTGCACAAGAGAGTGCTGGGAAGCCTGCAAATATCACAGCGTCCTGCTACGCCAAAGGGCACAACCTGGCTGCTCAGGCTCTGGGTGGGCAATGCCCCCTCACCCTCAGGTAGGTGGAGGGACTGGGCACCCCTCGTGGCACAAAGTGCCCCCCAGGTGCAGCAGGTACCCGCAGGGTGGGTGTTAAGAGCAGGAACCCGAAGGCTGTAGGAGGGCTTTGGGGTCCCATACGGGATGATCTCTGTGTGCCGAGGGGCTGGGGCTGTCCCTGTGCTCGTGGGTCAGTGTGGGGACCAGGGCACAGACTCAGCAGAGTGGCACTTTGCTCAAGCAGGGAAGGCAGCTCTGGCCTCTAATCCTTGGTGCATTTTTGTATTTATTTTTGGGAGGCCTATGTGAGCTGAAAGTGCTCCTTTACTTGAGGCTTGGAAAACATCCTTCCCCTCAGGGATGTCAAATATTTTATTTTTTTTTCAGCTTGGACTTGCTAGTGGGATAAAAAAGTCGGAGGGCTCTGGTGATTACAGACATGCTCTCCAGGGTACAGATGAAAATACAGAACAAAGTGGATGCAGCTTTGCTTGGAAATCCCCCAAGCCCTGTGAATTTGTCCTGGGCCATTTCACTTGCTGGCTCCCAGGTTTCCTGGGAGCCAGCAGAGCTCAGCAGAGAACTCACCAGCTGGTCGAACTATTCTGAGGGCAGTTCGGGTGATGGGTGCCAGCCCGGGTGTCCCCAGGCTGCAGGAGGAGTAGGATTGTCACCTAGTGGTGCTTCTCAACAGAAGGCTGAGGGCGCCCGTGCCGCCAGAAATGGGGCTGCACAGCCTGTGCTGTCCTCCGTGGCCCAGAAGAGGGATGGAGAGTGTGCACAGGCTGGTCCCAGAGAGGCACAGCAGGTGGCACACATGGAAAACACCAGGAAAGGACTTGGTAGGGGTAGGAATGAGGAGGGCAGTGCTGGGTACATCTGAGCCAGTCCAAGCAGGGAAGGGAGATGCAACCATCACGGTGCAGAAGGGTCCTGGAATGCAGGGAGACGGCAGGACAGGATGGCTGTGGCGTGCTGGGGGCCAGAGCAGCACAGCCGGGCAGTGAAGCCAGGCAGATTTAAAGCATTTGCTGGGAAGTCAATAAACAGGAGCCAAAAGGGATGAAGTGCTGGAAGATGTGATTTAAGATGGGATATTAAAAGTGACCCACGAAGCACAGCTTGTTTCCACAAGGGCCAAGAGCCGGCTCAGATACTCCCTGAAGTCAGCAGAGGGGCTCTCCCTGGCTTGGCTGAGCTTTGGCTTGGTCCCAGTGGGAGGTTAAAGAATTGAGTGTAAATACTGGAGAGGGTGTAGGAGAGCCGGCAGGAATGAAGAAGAAGGAATGGCACAAAACCAAGCAGAGGAGGGTTTGGGCTGGACATGCCCCTGCCAGTGCAGTGCCCAGGACTGTCACGCAGGGAGAGCTGCTGGGGCAGGCTCTGGCTGTGACACTGGTGAGGGTGGTGCTGGCTCCCCGGCTGGTTGCTGCCTGGGGGCATCCACGAGGGAGCACCCCAGGATGCAGGCTGAGCTCTGCATCAGCCTTCAGGTTTTCAGGTAGGGTGAGCAGCTGGGAACCATCCCGGGAGCTCCAGGGGCTCCTGGAGTGCCCTGGGGCAGGCTGCTGCGGGAGGAATACCTGTGCTGACGGGGTGGAGGTGTGCAGGCTGCTAATGGCTGTGCAAAGCTGCGCCTCCTCCTCCTCCTCCTCTCTCCTGCTCTGTCCTGGCCCTCTGTCGTGCCTGGGTATGTCAGAGGACAGTAGTCATATCCTTTTCACCTTCCTGCTCCACTGCCATGCCATGACCACGCTGAGCAGCGTGCTCAGAGAGAGGGCAAACACTTCTGCACCCCTTTGCCTCACCTCCAGTGAATTTTTAACCAGGAATAAAAGGCGTGGCATCAACAGCCTGGACCCAGCCCAGGGCAAGCTGCCAGGGAGGCTGGGGAGGTGATCCCTGGCACAGATCCCCTGTGAGTAGCCCCTGAGTAGTGTCCACAGTCCCTGCCAGCCCCAGCACCCATGTGCATCTCCCTGGCAGGCACAGGCAATGCCTCCTGGGCACTGGGCAGCTTTCCAAAGCAGCAGACTTTGCTTCCTTGACAATCCTGGCTCCATTTGATAGCCACAATAGAAACAGCCAGGCCACGCCAGGAAAATGTACCAAATCCTCCCCCAGCAGGATTTAGCCAGGAGGTTTCCTTGGGCTGCCACTAATGGAAAGCTTGCAGAAAAGAGCAGATGGTAGCGGAGACTTTGGCCAGACTCTGCTCAGGGAGACTGGGGGAGCCTGGATGAAATTGGAGGACATTTTCCATGTCCTGGAGGGATTGGAAAGGCAGACAAGGGCTGCCACACCCTTTTGTCCCACGGATGGAAGTCCCTGCCATGTGCCTGTTGTGTCCCCACGTGGGCAGCCCTGCGTGCTCCGTCCGCACCGAGCCGGGGGCTGGCCCGCTCCGTGTTTGTTATTGCTCTGCAGTGTAACATTAACCCCGTGATGATAATTCACACCCGGGCTCTGAGGGTGACAGCTGACCTGACAAGGGGCCGTGGGGGCAGCCAGCTGCCTGAACTGGCCTGGAAGCGTTCTTACCGTTTCAGCTGGAAGCAGACATGTGATTGCCCGTGCCCGTGGCAGGACGGCTCTGCACTGTGTCCCCAGGGGCACTGAGCACAGGTTTTGGCGTGGCAGCGAGTGTATTTTACAGGCTCAGACCATTTGGGCTTTATGGCACCAGTGGCAGTGTGCTGGTGGGTGTGCCACAAACCCCCAGAGCGCCCCTTTCCAAGCCCCTTCCCCAAGCCCCTCACTCCTGGAAGGCCTTTCCTGCTGCTGTCTTGCTCACAATTACTCCCAGCCACCGGTCGCCTGTCAGCTTTATGAAGACGTATCCCAGAGGTTTTCCTCAGGGTATAATTTGCACTGACAGCCGCCTTGGTGCCATTGTTTTCCTGTCTGGCTGGTAATGGGATTAGCCACGTGCAAATCCGGAGAGGATGGAAGGCGGGTGGGGGGAGAGCAGCCCCTGTTGCAGGGCACACCGAGCAGCTCCGCGGCACCGGCAGCTCGCGGGCCTTTCGATGGGATCACGCGTCTGGCAGCCCCCCCCCGGCTTCTGCTGGGCTTGTTTTAAGCCATCCTATAATTTTCTTGTCAAATTAGAGTTCCATGCTGGGTTGTGTAGTGCATATTTTACGACAGATAGTCTTGGCTGAGAGGGCCTTTGACTTGCACAAGTGCTGGCTGAAATACGGCCAGGGAGGGAGATTTTTCAGGACTCGCAGTTGTGAGAGGGCTGGGACAATGCTGGACCTGGGTGTCACCGGCCCCTGAGTCATGCCCTCACCGCTGCATCATCTCCCCTCTGTGCAAGGGTGCTGGGGGGCTGTGGGAACTGTGGAAGCCCCTGTCCCACTCCAGCAAGGGGGGGCAGGAGGGGGAGCCTGGAGCTGCTGCCCGGGCAGATGGGCTGGTCTGCTACATGGAAATAGTTGTTTTCTCTTGCTGTGTTAGCAAAACAAACCCAAATCGGCTTCTGTCACCGCCTCGCCTGCAAAAATGCTAGTGGCTTTTCCAATTGTTACTGCAGTAGTCACCAGGGGCCAAGAGGCTTGAGGGAGATACTCGGGCAGGCAGCTCTGGCACACCCAGGAGCTCTTGACCGGCAGCCCTGCTCCAGGAGCCCAAGAAACTCTTGGGGGCTGGAGGGACCTTCCACAAAATACGGCACAGATGGAGCTGGGGAGCCGGTGCTGGCTCTTGCCAAGGGAAGGGATAACCCTGGCCATAACAACATCACTCAAACAAACAAATGAGACAGCCCAGGTTTTCCAAGGGCAGTTGCCATGCCACCGGGGAGCGCTGGCGCCTGATGCTTCAGGATAGAGCCTCACCCACAGATTCCTATCAGAGGGCACTGACAGCTGAGGCATGCTCAGTCTAATGGTTAAATTAGCTGGAACAAGGTCTGCAGATAAGATAAAGCTGTGGTTTGCTGAAGAGGCTGCTCTTTGTTGGCGCTGGCTGGGTTGTTTCCCTGTCAGGCTATGAACCTTGATTTGAAATGATGCTTCGGGTGGGACCTGGGTTTGCTGAAAATACCACCCCTGCCCTTCTCCTGCTGCTCCCTGGTGCTGTCTCTGCCCAGCACTGGAGCTGCCCACTGGATGACCTTGTCTGTATGTGTGGGCACGGCACCATGGGCAGCACCCCAATGAAGAGGGATGAGCTGGCCGCCTCTCACTGCCACTCCAAGCAGGCTCCCACACAATTGCAGCTTGGTTTTGCGTCCTGAGGGGACCCTGGATGGCAGAAGGAGCAGTGACCCCAAATGTCAGTCTGCTGCAGTGTTTCCAGCCAGCTCCCTCCAGTACAGGCCAGCGGGGCCTCAGTGCATTGCTCCACCACAGAGCGCTGATGGGTTTTGCACACCGGCATTCCAAGTGTTTATGGACTTGCTCCCTGTAAAATGAGCAAGAGGCTGTATCCCATGGGCTGCTGAGATGCTGCCGTGCTCCGGGAGCACCTGCAGCCCTCCCTCCCTCCCTGCTGGGGCCCTCTGCCAGACGGCTTTGCCGCACTGCCCCAGCCCTGTGCATGCCTGCTAATCAGGGGGACAGGAGCGGGGTCCCAGCCATGAGCAGGGTGCAGGCACGGCTCCCATGGTGTGTAGGATGCAGGGCTGTGTCCCACAGCAGCCTTCCCCCTGAGCCTGGCTCGCTGGGATTCATGCAGGTTTGCAGGGCACACCATCGCCATGCTTTGGCTCGCTCCTTGTGAAGCAGGCTGGGATAGCCCAATGTCCGTGGATTCTGGTAACCCAGCAGGGCCAGCCAGGACAATCGAGGGGCCACGAGGGGCCAGCAGGCACCCAGCCCAGGGCAGGCAGGGTTGGCAGAGAGCGCCACGTGGCTCCGTGGTGCCTACTTTGTGACGGTGGCCCTGGTCCTGTGCCTGCTCTCTTGAGCGAGCAGAGCAATCTCCAGAAAGTCCATGGGGACACGGAGAGGAGGGGACGGCCAGGCTCTGCTTCAGCCGGGTCGCTCAGTGTGCGGGGCCGTGCAGAGGCGCCTGCTGCCCCAGCTGGGGTGGCAGCATTCCTGCCACGGGAGGAGCTGGGCCGAGTGGTCCGTAGGGACTGGCCACAGGGCTGGCCAGCTGGAGGAGACTCGCAGGAGGGCAGTTTTCAGCTGCTGGCCGGCACAAAAGCTGCCTTAAAAGGGAGTGCAGCTGAAGGCGTCTGTCCGAGCCACTCAGTGGCCCCAAAGCAGCCTGGCACCATGTAGGAGGGGAAGCAGGGCCACCAGAGAGGGGAGAGGACATGCCTTTCCCCTGTTTTTCATCAGGATGCCAGCTGCACCCCTCGTGCTGTGGGGAAGGGGTCCTGGCCTGGGTAACCCAGCTGGGTGCTCACCAAATGCTGTGTCTGGATACAGGGGGATGCGATGTGGCTGAAATATGGGTGCCTGCATGTCCTGGCGCCTCAGGGCAGGAAGAACGGGGAGGAGGCAGGGTGGAGGCCCTTGCAGGACACGCCTGTCTCCCCTCTCATACTGTAAGACACTGTCTCAGCATCTCAGCATGACTCACGCCTTAGCCGGGAGCTGCTCCCGGTGACATCCCGCCCGTGTGGGTGCTGCCCACCCTGCTGAGCCCAGCGCTGCCCTTGGAGCAGGATGGTGCTCCCCAGCCTGCAGTGGCGCTGCCAACTGTGGGATGAAAGACTGGGACCGCTGGCAGCAGCAGGGAGCATCAGCAGGGGGACTGTGCTGGGAAGGGAGGCTTCTGGAGCCAGGCTGGGTCATAAAGCAGTCCCAGCTGAACACGAACTTCGCCTCTGGGCACAGCCCGCCACCTCTCCTCCTGCACCCACGGGTGGGATCCGGTGTCAGCAGGGCCCTGTTCGTGACGGGGAGGGATGCTTCACATTTCGGGACGCAGTCACTAGGCGTCCTGGCGCTGGGTTTCACAAGCCCTCATGACCTTTCCAGCACAGCAACGTGCCCTGGGGAGGATTCTTTCATACCAAACAGACCTTTGGATAGGCTTTTCATTTCCTTCACAGCCAAGCACAAAGGAACAACAAGTCCTCCCTCCTAATAAAATGACAAAGTCAGTGACACAGATGGGCTGGCTCTCCACAGCGAGTGGAGCCATGTGCCCCACCCACGCCATTCCCAATGTCCTGCAAGAGGGGGGGTTACAGACCTGAAGCTCCCGCCTGCTTCATATCGCACCCCAAAATTCCCCATGGGCAGGAGACCCTGCCTGAGGGTCGGCTTTTACTCTCCCTTGGGAGAAAACATATCTGTGCTCGGAGGAGGTGAGCCCAGGTGGCCAACACCCCATGAATCTTTACCTGGGAGTGTGGTTAATTGACAGACGCCAATCACAGCTCCTGCTCTGAGCGGGGCTCTCGGCCACCCACGCAGCACAAGCGTGGGCAGGGAGCTGGGGTGCAGCGGGGACGGGGCTCTGTGGGGGGCACTGGGGGTCGGGGTGCGAGCGGTGTGGGGCTGTGGACTGCAAAGGGTGCAAGACGTGCAGGTGGAGGGGTTGCAGGGGGCAAGGGGCGCAGGAGGTCTAGGGCTGGAAGGGGTGCAGGACCTCGTCTTGGGAGCTCTCGCAGGGCCGTGCCCCGGCGGGCTCCTCCAGCTGCGGGCGGGGTGCACATCTGGGCGGGGCGGAGCGCACATCTGGGCGGGGCGGAGCGCACATCTGGGCGGGGCGGGCGGGCAGTGACTTCGGCGGGTCCGGCGTGGAGCATCCCACAGCCGGTGCGAGCGGAGTCCCGAGCCCAGCCGAGCCGAGACCATGCCCAAGTGTCCCCGCTGCCAGAAGGAGGTCTACTTCGGTAAGGGCTTCCTGCCGCTCCCCAGCCGCCCCCGCCGCGGGGCACCTGGCGGGCACCGATGCTGCCCCTCCCCGGGCTGTGGGTCCTCCGGACACCCCGGCTTCTGGCCCCCATATTGCGCACCCCATCTCTGCAAACTCCTGGGGTATCCCAAAGTTGCTCAGCCCTGCGCTGTGGGTCCCCGGAGTGCCCCGGGTGGGTGATCCTATAGATCCACCCCCAAGAAGATGCCCGGCTGCAGAGCGTGGGCTGCACTGGGTGCTTCCAGCGCAGCCTGGGAGCTCAGCTCCACTTCCTTCCCAGCACAGCCCGCAGCCCTGAGCCAGTCTGGAGCCCAAAGGCCCAGCTGGTAAAGCTCGCTGCTCTGAAAGCCTGGGCAGGTGAAGCGAGCACCTTCCCAATGGGAAATCCTGCCCTCGGGCAAGTGCCTGGGTCAGTGGGTCGCCCACACAGTTGTTCTGTGTGGTTTAGCACAGCGGGATGACACCTCTGGGGTGTCACTTTTAAGCCGCTGTTGCAGGGTAGGTGTGAGCATTGTTGGGCTGCTGTCTGCTGCTGGGCTTCCCGCAGACGTCTTCCCTCCAAACTGGGGCCCCAAAGCTCCTGCCCCTTCCGGGGCCATGGACCTGCTGTCCTGTTTTGGGGTATTTGTGGGGTTTGAGCTTCTCACTTTGCTATCCGCCTTTGGAACAGGCAGGTTCCTCTGCCAGACCTCTCTACTTGCCTGGCATAGCTGAACTCAGGGGGGTTTGTTGGGAGCAGCTTACACACACTCCCTGCTTTCTAATTCACTAGAGATGAGGGATCTGGAACCCAGGCACCATCACAGACTTCTTTCTCTGCTTTATTTCTGCTCTGCTTCTGTGCGTGCCCCAACTATTTGTGCTCTGCCAAGGAGTTGGAGGCTCAAACACTCAAACAGGAGCTGCTCTCTGTGCCTGTTAGCGATGCCCAGCCCGGGGAGCTGTGCTGGGGCTGGGGCTGGCGTGGGCGCTGCCCAGAGAGCTGCCGGGGCTGTGCTTCCTGCGGATGGGGAACGTTGCTTTGCCTTGAACTCACGGCCAGGCTTTGGGATTGGGGTTTTGGCACAATACAGTTTGTGGCTCCTTCCTGCGACTCAGGGTCCTGGCGTGCCTCATTTACCGGTGTGGCTTGATACCAGGAGCCACCAAGGTGCTGGTGGCAGTGTGTGCCTTTCCCTGTGGGGCTGTGTCAGTCGCGGTCAGGGTGAGCTGGGCTTGCCATGCCCACAGGTGCGGCTGTGGAGGAGCTGGGACAGGACTGTTTGACCAAGGAGGGGTTTGACCTTTCACTTACCACACTTGCACTTATTACGAAATGTCTCTGTTGATGCAGAGGCTGAGGAGGGTTCAAAAGCTGTTGGAGGACCAAGCTTCATGCCTGATTTCTGTGCCTGCAGATTGTCCAGAGTGCTGGCAGAGGAGGCAGAGCAAGCCTGGCTCTGGGACACCCTGAGGCTTTCAGAGCCTGGCGGTCCTACTTGGGCGTGCCTCAGGCTGCTTTGGGCCAAATTGTGTCTGCAGAGAGCAGGGGTGGGGAGGAGGTGATGCTGAGAGCACTAGGGATGTGGTTTGCAGGAATTTTACCTTCATGGCTGAGTGCTGTAATGAGTTTTAGCAGAGCTCCTGCCCAAGCATTGGTGCAAATGCGTGTGCCAGAGATGGGGAGGCTGTGCTCCTTCCAGAAACCCTGCCATGGGCCAGGCTCAGGCTCCCGGGGCGCCCAGGGGGAGGACGCTGTTGCTCCTGCCAGGCTGCGGGCACAGGAGGCCCTTTGTGCCACTGGTGAATGGCAGCAGGGCTGCCTTGTGACATTTGGGCACTGCCCCCGCTCCCACCTCTGCAGCCAGCAGCTTGCTCTTTGCACAGGCTGTTGTGGGCATATTTGGGCTGCAAAGAAGAGGTGCTTCAGGCTGCCCAGGGGCCCCCAGGGCACGCACTACCCACGCTGGCTTGGTCCCATTTGCAGGCATGGGGACAGTGTTCAGACCTGGCTTTGACACGATTCCTGTGGACAGCTCTGTTTAATCACTTAATAAATTCCCAGGAGCTCGGCTGCCAATATGAAGCGCACACATGCCTGCAGAAAATACCCTTCTCCCCCGCTGTGCTGCAATTAAAAGCCACCCTGTGTTCCCCCCGTCTCCACAAACATGTCCTGGCTCCAGGATGTTGTCCCTCCCACGGCTGCCTGAACCCTGCCAGGCTCCAGCTCTGCTCTGGTTTGCCGTGGTGCCAGCAGAATCGGAGCTGTGGCTGGACGGGACTGCTTTGTGTTGGCAGGGCGTGGCAATGGCTTTGCCTCCCCAGTCCTCGCCAGCATCCCCTTTCACCCCTGCCAGCTCTAGTGATTTCTTGGGCTCCAGCTCACTGGGCGGAAATTAATCCCCTTGCAGGCTGATGTTGGAAGGAGGGAGGTCCTCAGATCTTTGGAAGATGAGGTAGAAGTCAGTCCATCCTCATGGATGCAGCCGCGTTCACCCTGGGCATGGCACTGCTGCTGCGGATCCGTGTTCCTGGACGTGCTTGGCGTTGTGTGTGCACAGCGAACACTTGGGTTTGAACACAGTGCCCTCTGTCCTGGTCAGACAGACTTGAGAAAATGCCCAAAAATGTCCTCCCTAGGGCTGATGGCAAGGCAACCAATCTGCCAAAAGTAACTTGTGCCTGTTCAGTGCCTCAACTAACCCATCTCCTTTCCATGGCAGCCGAGAAGGTGACTTCTCTGGGGAAGGACTGGCACCGGCCCTGCTTGAGATGTGAGAAGTGTAACAAGACGCTGACGTCTGGAGGCCATGCAGAGGTGAGGTTTGCTGCCCAGGAGGTCCCTGTCCCCTGCAGCCGAGGGCTGGGACAAGCAGAGGGGGAGCTGAAGGGTGGTCGGGGCTGATGCTCTTTGTGTCTCCCTGCAGCACGATGGCAAACCCTACTGCAACCACCCCTGCTACGCTGCCTTGTTCGGGCCCAAAGGTAGGGCGCCTGTGGCGGGGTTGTGCCGGGAGCGAGGGGGCTCGGGGCTGCTGCCTCTCGGCGAGCTGCAGCCCTCGGTGCGCTCGCCATGCCATGGCAACGCTGACCCCGCTCCGTCTCTTCCAGGGTTCGGCCGGGGAGGAGCTGAGAGCCACACGTTCAAATAAACCTCAGGTTGGTCCTTCCCTCGGAGCTCCCCTCCTGTCTCCGGCTCCGTGGGCTGCCTGGGGCTCTCCTCCCTCAGGCCAGCGGGGAAGGCAGGCCTGCCACAGCGTCTGTCTCTGGGGCTGGCTGTGACTCCCAGCCCGTGCCCCGGGGCTCAGGAGCCGGGTGCCAGCTGCTCCTCTGCACAGCCCCAGCTGACTGTCAGCACCCGCTTAGCTCCGGCAGCAGATGCCAAAGGCTATTGCTCGGTGGCGCGTTGGCAAAGACAGGCTCTGTCCTGGAGCACTGTTGTCCCTGGGATGTCTCTGCTCCCAGCCCAGCCTGACTTCATCCGCTCCTCTCTTCCATCCCTCTCCAGGTCTGACGTCCAGGGCTCCCAGCACAACCTGAAGACAGCACGAACACACCGCAACAGACATGCATTTTTGTTTTTAATTCACCCTGTACTAGACTAGCACGTTCAAAGCAATAAGTAACCAAGGCTGGGCTGGTGTGGAGAGAGGCTCTGCTCCAGATGGAGTGCTGCTGGGGTGGGGACGTGTGGTTGCCCTGCCAGGTAGGAAATTTGGCTGATACTGCTGAAGGCTGCCTGGACAGGAGACCACGCCCTTCCAGCCAAAACCTAGCTCTGCTTCGGGCATCCAGCTCTTGTGGCTGGGCCCACAGTTGTATTCTCAGTCTTTAATAAATGAAAAGATGCTTCCCTCCTGTAGCAGCTGTGCTCTCTGTGGACTTTGCAGGACTCACCTGTGAAGCGTTTTCCACTTGCTTGAAGCCCCTGTGGCCTTTGGATTGAGCCCGCACTGTGTGATGGCCCCACGTGCCCTCAGCTGGGGCACAGAGGTGTCTTGCCGGGAGGGGGTTGACTGCCACATCAGGATAACCTGATATTTGCTGCCTTTGCTCTGAGCAGCCACATGAAAAGGCCAAGGGCAGCGAGAGGTTACCACCGAGGCAGAGCCAGCCTCCCTCGGCAGGGAAAGCAGAGGTGTGGTGTTAGAAAGCAAGAGCTGGCTCTCAAGAGCTTTGCTCTTTCGTGTTTTAGCGTTTTTGCCTTACTGGAAAAATGGCGCTGACAGATGTCAAAGATGTCAGCTTGAGGGATGTTTCTAAAAGGGTTTCTTAACCATGTCTTCCCCTAACCTGAACACCTCCTTTACATATTCAGAGATATCTCATCACCCACTGGGATATTTTTGTCTACAGTTTATGCATGCATTTCCTCAGAGACTGCTCTGCATTTTACTGTCACGTCAGCCTTCCTGGGACTCGGCCAAAACCCTCGGGGGTCAGAGATACATGTCCAGTGTCAAAATCCTTGGTGTCAGAAGCAGCCTGATCTGATAAGCATCTTAAAACTTCCAATTAAAACTTGCTTGATGCTACAAGGCGCTGCCTCACCTCCCACCCTAAGAGCACAACAAACGCAGGAGCCTGTGTCAAAGGCAAACCCTGGCTGTGGCTGTTGGGCTGCCATCAGACTTCCCAGGCAGCCAGGGCTCGTGGGGACCTCCTGCTCCCACTGCTGCCTTTGCCAGCAGCCTCCCGGGGGCCAGCACCCATGGACCCGTGGCTCCTGGCCATCCACACCCGTCCCTCTGCACGGCCTCTGGGGCACTGGGACATGGCTTTCCCCTGCCAGCCAAGCTTCAAAGCAAGCTAGTGGTGTAATCTCAGCAGCCTTGACAGTGAGATCATGTTCTCCCTCAAGCAGTTAAAGTAATGGCAAACACAACCCTTGTCATCCTCGAGATTTGCATAAGTGTGTCCAGCTGGGAAAAGGACCTGTGAATTGGGCTCAGGGTCTTTCCCAGCAGGGCCCTGCGATAAAACTTCAGAAGCAGCTTTTTCAAGTACAAGAGGCCAGGCCAGCGGGGCTGAGGAAGGAACCAGTGAGAGGTATGGAAAAGCAAGGGCTGCACAGGGAGAGGCTGGGGTGATCCAGCCCTTCAAATGCCAGCCCTTTTCCTTGGCAGTGGCTGCAGCTGGGGCAGGAGGTGGTGTGCTGCTGTGTGCTGCCCAGGGGCCCGGGATGCTTCGGCCCCTGGCCATGGATTTGCAGTGTATTTGTGGTGGCTGGGGACATCTCTCCCTGTCCTGGGTGCATGGAGGGATGTAGGAACTGAGCTGTGCCAGGCCTGTGCAGCTGCAGCTAAGCCTGATCCTGCAGGTGCCTCACTCCGTGCTGCAGAGGGGTATATATGTGTGTGTTAAAAAACAGGGGTTCCTCAAGCATGGTCTGGGGACAAGCCCCTTGGTATTGATTGCCAAAATCTCCTTCTTAAAGTCCTGTTTTTCTGCTTGCCCCGCAGTAAGAGCTCCCACTGAGATGGCTTTTAGCCCCAGGACTTTGTGCTGGGATATTCCTCTCCAAGAGCTGTGCTTGTACAAGCCACAGTCTCTGCCTGATCCAGCCTTGATGCTGTGAGGTTGGGCAGTTCAGGCACAGGTCACATCCGCAAGGAGCCTTGGTCAAAGAAAATATATGATAAATTGATTTTTTAAAAACTTGCTTTGGTCTTCGGAGAGGAAGCAGAAACAGCTGTATCTCATTTGGATAGGAAATCCACGCCCGAGCCAGGCCTCCCCTGGATGCTCAGTGAGGCTCGGCAGCGGCCGGCACGCCAGGGAGGTGGGCTGTCAGCAGACACAGTCTTTTCTCCGTTTGAACAGTAAATCTCTGTGGCCTGGAGGGCGACTGCACAGACAGGCAGCAGTGTGCTTTCCAGCGCATCCCATCTGTGATGCTTTCGGTTCTGAGCCCTGGCGGGAGCTTGGCACAAGCAGGGATGGTCCCTTCCCTCCCAGTGTGGTGATGCCCTGGCTGTGCTGCTCCTGCAGCAGGGAGAGCAAGAGGCTCAGGGCAAATCCCAGCTTTCTGCCCGTCTGGGACAGCAAAAGTTGTTGGGTGATTTACAGCATGGTGATGCCCAGCACAAAGCTTCCCTGCTCCGGTGACCTGAAACACCACCGTTGGTGACCCTGAGGAAAGGGGCTGTGCTTTCTCTGCCATTATTTCCTAAGCTTGGTCTGAGATCAGTCCGTGGGTTGTGGAGTGATAGTTGCTATAAACACTTCATCACTGTGACAGAAAACAAACAACATCACAGTTCCTCTGGCAGCTGGGTGTGGGCGAGCCCCAACGCCCTGGGTAGGGAAGCAGAAGAGGTTTTGGCAAAGACAGAAAACAGGATGGGTTTAGAAACTTAACTGCTGCTGCTTTGTGACTTTCTGTACAGAAGAGAAAAGGAGAGGGGAGCAGAAAGGGGGCTGGGGGTGCCTTCAGCTGTGAGGGCACAGTGCAGGCAGGAGTGGCCAGTTTGGGTCATCTGACCCTGCGTCCCTCTCTCAGCACAGATTGTCAGACCTTAATCTGAAGCAGGGGACAGATGTTTTCCCGTGCCTGCAGCTGGCAAGGGAGGTAGCTCGGGCTGGAAGCCTTACAGCAGGGTTCTCCTTAGGGTCATCCTCAGGGAAGGCAGCAGGCTCGGCCCGGGTGCAGGCTTTGGGTCACATCTGGACTAACACGTGCTGGCTGCCTGGTTCAACGCCACCTTGCTGGGACGGCAACAGGGCCACTCACCCTCTCCTGCTAGCGCTAATGGGGACATTGATGTGACACTTCTACCACTTCCCCTGAGGTGGTTTTGTGCCTCATCTGTGCAGCCTCTGGCTGGGGGAGAGTGGCACAGGGGCTGTGGCTGCAGGAGTTCCTGCCCTTTGCTGTGCAGAGCTCACGGGGATGAAGCCGGTCTGGAGCTGGGTGGTATCCAGCGCACCACCGCTTCGGGGATTTTTAAGGCTGATTTGTGTTAAGATCAAAGAGCTCTGATATCTTTTAGGTCAAAAAAGTGTCTGCCCATCTCCTAACACCTCAGGAATCTGCCTTCTTATGCAGACAGTGTGGTAAGAGTGACCGTGCAGCTGATGTCAGGCAGCAGGAGCTCTGCGAGACCGCGTGGTGAGATGGGACTTCCCGTCCAGCTCTGCAAAGCAGTGGTTTGGGGAACTCCCATCTCATCAACGGAAACAGCTCTGCGGAGGTGAGAAAGAGGGAGTCAAAGCTTGTTCCTGATGGGGAACAACATCTCCGGCAAACACTGAAGATAACTGAAGGCAGAAGGACTCTGGGTATGACAACCAGGGGTGTAATGAGAAGCGAATGGGACCATGAACTGAGGTCCTGGAAACTGAGGTCTAGCTAGGGAGCAAGGAGACGAGGGCACATGTTCTGTTCTCATTCCGTTCCTGCTGCTGGTGATCCAGTGCTGGAGAGCAGCTGGGTGCAGGAAGCCCTGGGAATGTCTGCCAGGTCCTGGGTGGCTTGCCCAAGCAAGGAGCGGAAGCAGAAATGTTGACATAGGGCAGGCACCTAGAGCTGAATTTTACCTTCACACCTCTTGTGTTATTTTCAATGAAACAGGGAGAGTTTCCAAGACGGAAGGCTGCAAGTACTTCCCACAGAAGCCTCTGTCTTCTTTTGGTGAATCTTGTGTTAAAGGCCCTGGGGGAAGAGGTCAAAGGGAGTTTCCCTCTGTGCAGAGGAGCTTGGCTATTAAAGTAAAAAGGGTGAAACTCCTGAGAGTTGCTGAGACCTCAGATCTCTTTTCTAATCCATCTCAATTCACTTCTCATACTGAAAGCCCTGCATCAGAGGGTCTGAAACACCAACGCCTTTCTTAAGCATCCAGCTACTGGGAGGTGACCTTGAATTTTGGTGCTACAGCCCACACACAGGTCTGTTGCTGACTAAGTCCTGTGTCCAGGAAAACCTAGAGCATTTGTGGAGTCGTTACAGCTTTGCTGCAGCCCATCTATGCGGGCAGTGTGTGTTACAGCCCCGGTGCTTGCTTGGCTCCTTTCTGCCAGCATCATGGCCGTGCTGCCAGGTCATGCCTTTTCCCACTCTGCTTAACCTGATGTCCCAGTGAGGGAAGAGCAAGCGTGTATAGAAGAGCCAGGAGGGTGCGGGGAAGGGGCTGGAAATGTTTGCAGTAGAAAATGGTGCAGCCTGCCTGACCTGCGCAGGGCGTGAAATGCTCTGGCCACCCAAGGCCTCCCTCGAGCAGGCAGGGAGGGAAGCTGTGCTCTGCTCTGATGGCTGCTCAGCGGATACCACACTGCAGGAAGGAGAGGGGAAGGAGAGAAGTGAGGAACTCCGGCCACCCGAGCTGGCGGTGGAGCGTGGGAAGCACTGATGCCTGGCCTGGGGGCCTGGCCGGGAGACAGGCTGGCTCCCACCCACGCCTTCACGGGGATAAAAGCATTAAGAAAAAAAACAAAACCCAAAAGACCGAAGGAGTTGTTTTTCCAGGAGGAGAGCTCACACCTTCCCCTTGGCAGAGCAGGGCTGAGGTGACATCAGGAAGCTGCGCTGCCGCCGGAGCGGGCTGGGATGGCTGCTATCGCATACAATCGGCATGAGGCAATGGCACGGGGCCGCCATCATCATCTCTGGCAGCCCTGCATGCACAGCAGGGCCGCGTGTGGTGGCGAGTTGCCATGGCACGGGTGCAAACAGGCGCCTTGGCCCCTCTGAGTCACCCGGCGCGGAAATGACCGCGGCTGACACATCGCGCCGAGAACGGTGGCTGTGTGGCTGTGCGGCCCCACGCGGGCCCGGGAACCCAGACAGGGCAAAGTCCAGTGGCCTCTCCCAGGTAAAGCATCCCTGGCCCCTCAGGACGTGCCCGGACTTTCCCTTCCCGTTGTGGTCCCCACTGCCACGCTTGCCATGAATCTGCCCCAGTGCCTGGGACCCAGGGGACCAGCTGATAAGCCAGCTCTGTCCTGCTTCCTCTTTCCATAGAGAGGGTCCTGGAGGCTTCCAATCTCCACGATGACATCAGGGTTGTGTGCAGATGTCAGCCAGCCGTTGCTCGTTTCAATCTGCCAGTCCTTACAGGGCTGCTTCTTGGGAGAGGGGAGGTGAGGCTGGCCTGGATGCTGTGCTGGCTGTGCTGCCAGTGGGGTGCCATCGCCATCCCTGCTGGGACAGCACACTGGGGGCTGTCACGCCGTCACCTCCTTCGTCTGCCCATAGCACACGGTCCGTCTCTGCAGCAGGAAACCATCGCCTTCCCATCGGCTTCTCCCACCCTGGGAAAACCGCCCAGGCAGCCGGCAGAGCAGATAAGTGGGGCCTCGCAGGCCGGGACGGAGAACCCGCTGTGAGGTGCCGCGCCAGAGAGGCTGGGATGATCCGCCTGGCCGCCAGCGTGCCCATGGCCAAGTGCCAGCCCTCCACAGCGCCAGGCGTCCTGTGTCAGCTGCGCCCACGGGGCTGCGTGCCGGGGGAGCCACGGGGCAAGGGACCAGGGGACGCTGGCCAGGAGGGCAGCCGGCCCTGGGCTGGGAAGCCACGGCGTCTGTTTGGTCAGCGGGATGGAGAGGTGGCACGGGGGCTCTCGGTGCGCTGGGACGGTGTGAATCCCAGCTGCTGCTCCCATGCTGAGCAGTGATGTTCGCTGGCCTAGGGCTTGGTGTGTTGGCTGGGGGACAGGAGCGCAGAGGAGGGGTGATGGACAGAACCGCTCACTGTGCGTGCGCTGCGTGATGCAGGAGAGCCCTCGTCTCGGCAGCTGCCCCGGGGAGGAAAGGCCTAGACAGAGGAATGTGTGCGGGGACAGGGATAGCTTTGAGCAGGGTTTATGGAGTGGTCAAGAAAACACAGGAAATTGGCTCCAGCTGAAGGTCCTCCTGCCTGGAGACTGCAGCAGGGACGGGAAAACAGACAAGCAATGTGTCATGGAGGGACCAGACAGCACCCGATAGCAGCAAGGTATGGGAAGCCAAGAAGGATGCCAAAGACAGCAGAGGATTGTCCAGGTTCGATAAGGCTTTGGGCAATAAAAAAGGACTTTATGGGCTGTTGGAAACCAAAGGCAAGGAACCATGTGGAAATGCCAAGCCTGTTAGGAAGGAGAGCAAAGAAGTGGATACAGATTGCTGAGCTAGAACTGGACGAGGGATAAGGAAAATGCTTTCCAGGCCATTAGGAAAGGAGGATGTGAGACAACAGCTGCTAGAGAAGATATTTTAAAAATCCTTAAGCCTGGATAACTCACACCCAGGGGTCCTTTCAGGGCTGGCTGGAGCAGGAGCCAGGATCCACAGGACTGGGAGAGCTCTAAAGCAGGGCTCAGCATTGGAAGGGGCTGCACTCCCCAGCACAGGGGTGGGAGGCAGGAGAGGGGCAACCAGAGGGAAAGAGTGCAAGCACAGTTCATGTTGGCTGGAGGTCTCTGGACCACTGCGATCTCTCTCCTCATCGCAAGCAGCCATTTGGCTGCAAGAGCCTGTTCTGTAGCGGGAAGGAATTTCACATGTTGTTTCATGTTGTTCAGATACCGGTGGAAAAAAAGTAAAGGCATCACGCTATATCCATAGTGAGCACATTAAATGGGCTATGAACTGGGGAACTGGCCAAGAAACCGTCAGTGGGGCTTCCAGCAGGTCTCATGTCCAGGCACAGGCAGGATCCCCGCAGCGCTGGTGGAGCAGCCCGGTGTCCCTGGCACAGACCAGTTGTGCTCCCTCTGTAAATCCACTGCAGGAATCCATCTCTATGCCAGGTTTTGGTTCTGTAAATCCTGGCCATGGGTGGACTTCTCTCAGGAACTCAGGCTTTTTCCAAACAGCAGATCCATTTCTCCCCCACATCCCCCGAAGGATTAGTCCCTGGGATTGCTTCATTTTGGGGGTTATATGCCTGGGGACCCGAGCTGGCCGCATCACACCCCACCGAGAGAGGCAGGCAGGAATATCTGGAGACCTGCTGCTGCCAAACCCTGCTCTCCCATCGTCCGAGGAGCTGTTCTGACTGCAGCAGAGCTTTTGCAAGAGCCGAACCCGGGTTTTGCAACAGCTCTGTCCACCAGGAAGGGTGGGGGAAGCTCGCAGGGCTTCCTCGGGTGTTTTCTGCCGGGGCAGGAGGCGCGTCCAGGGCACGTGTGAGCAGTGGGAGGTGACACGCGTGGCGCGTCCCGCTCATCTGCGGGTCACTGCCCAGCGGGGGCCAGGAGCGTTCTCTGCCCCAAGCCACGCACGCAGGCGGAACAAGAGTCGGGACCATCGATGGGCCGGGACATGCAGAGACATCCAGGGAGACAGCCCGGGAGATGCAGGGACATCCAGAGACACACAGGGAGATGCAGGGACATCCCAGCAGATGCAGGGACATCCAGGGAAACAGGCAGGGAGATGCAGGGACAGGCAGGGAGATGCAGGGATATCGAGAGAGATGCAGGGATATCTAGGGAGACAGGCAGGGAGATACAGGGCCGTCCTGGGAGATGCAGGGACATCCAGGGAGACAGGCAGGGAGATGACGGGACATCCCGGGAGATGCAGGGACACCCAGGGCCATCCCAGGAGATGACAGGACACCCAGGGAGACATCCCGGGAGATGACACCCAGGGAGACATCCCGGGAGATGCAGGGACATCCATGGCCATCCCGGGAGCTGACGGGACATCCATGGCCATCCCGGGAGCTGACGGGACACCCAGGGAGACATCCCGGGAGATGCAGGGCCATCCCGGGAGACATCCCGGGAGCTGACGGGACACCCGTGGCCGGGCGGCACGGCCGGCAGCGCTCCCTCCCCGCGGCCAGGGGGCGCGGCGGCGGGCGGGCG